>CM064498.1:56937733-56995233 GCA_032716605.1 Paralithodes platypus | reverse complement strand
ATTTTTCAACGGTTGGGTAGTTTTGGTTTCTTATTTCTTTTGGCAGTGCATTGTAGAGCTTCGGACCCCGTGTAGCGAAGGCATTTTCTTTAAGTGTCTTAACTCTTGTCAGTGCTCTTGAGTTAATTGACCTGATAATACACATACGGCCCAGTCGTTGGTTTTCTTTTATCTCTATCAACTCCTTTTCTTCCTCTCCCAGCAGGTTTGGGGTTAAGTTGTTGAGAATTTTCCAGGTATAAATGATCAAGTATCTTTCTCGGCGTCGTTCTAGAGAGTACAAGTTTAGAGACTTAAGTCTTTGCCAGTAGTCTTCCTCCTTCACAGACACTATTTTACTAGTGAAGGAGCGCTGGATGCCTTCCAATGCTTGTTTCTCTCGTGAATTCCAGGGATTCCATAACTGGCAACAATATTCCAAGAGTGGTATTACCAAGGCCTTATACAGGGTTAACATAGGTTCGCTTTCACGAGTTCTGAAAGTACGCAATACCCAGCCAACCTGGACTCGTGTCTTTTGTACTACTGCTAGGATATGGGTAGTGAAGGTGGCATCATCACTGATTGTTACCCCTAGGTCTAGCACTTTGTTGTTACACTTTATTCTTTGGCCATCATGTGCCGAATAGTGGACTTCTTCTATTTTGTTTGTACCATATCTAACCAGTTCAAATTTGTTATTATTGAAAGACATATTATTTGTTTCGGCCCATGTATATAACTTGGTAAGGTCAGATTTTAATTTGTCCACATCTGCCATTGATTTAGTTTCTTTCATTACTCTGGTATCATCGGCAAAAGACGAGACTTTTGAGTAGAGTGTACCTTGGTCAATGTCGGATATGAGTATGAGGAACAGCAGTGGCCCCAGTACAGAACCTTGAGGGACACCACTGTAGATATTTGAGTCATGGGAAATGACACCACCCACAGCAACACATTGCTTTCTCTCGTTCAGGAAGTTATGGATCCATACTCCAAGGCGACCTACTATTCCTAGATTGCGGACTTTATGTAATAGGATTCCGTGGTCCACCTTGTCGAAGGCCTTACTGAAGTCCAAGTAGATTACATCGATGTTGCTGCCATTCTCTAGTGTACTAACAATTTTTTCATGATGGGCAAGGAGCTGGGACAAGCATGATCTACCTTGTCGAAATCCGTGTTGGCTATCATTCATTTTATTGTTTTGTTCAAGGTAGTTTGTAATATTCTTGACAATAATTTTCTCAAAAGTTTTAATGATATGGGATGTGAGGGCAATAGGTCGGTAGTTTTCGGCTTTGCCTCTTGACCCGCCTTTGAATACGGGAGTTACCTTAGCTCTCTTCAGTAATCCAGGAACAATCCCGGAATCCAGTGAAGATCTGTATAGGATTTTGAGAGGTACACACAACTTTTCTGCACATTTCTTCAGTAGTATGGCCGGAAAACCATCAGGGCCAGCTGCAGCATTGGTGGAAATTTCTTTAACTGCTTCTATTATATCATTCTCAGTAAAAGCTATATCTTCTATTGATGGGTCCTTGATCTTGTTGGAGAAAAAGTTGTTGGGTTCTGTGATGATCTTATCTTTAAAAGGAGTACTCAAAACACTCTCGTACTGTTTACAAAGAGCTTCACAAACTTCTGTTGGGTCTTCAATCATTTTACCGTGCTCACTTGTTAAAGGGCCAACAGCGGCCTTAATTGTTGATCGGTTACTTGCATATTTGAAGAAGTATTTAGGGTTTGACTTGATTGCAGATACTGCCTGTTCTTCTCTCAGCTTCATTTCTTTTTCAATAGAGGTTTTCAACTGCTCTTCTAGCGTCAAGATTTTCCGCTGCATCATAGTACGGTTGTGGTCGTTGGTAGAATGGGCAATTTTTACTCGTAGTCTTCTTCGTTTTCTCATTATTATCCTTCGATCACGGGGAATTTTCTTAGTGGTTGAGGGTTGTTTTTTAATAGGGGTGTATTTTTCACAAATCGCTAAGCAATGTTTCAACAGTAAGTCATATTGGTTATTGGGGTCTGTATCTGTCAACAATTTCTCCCAACATAATTCACCCAATTCTCTATCAATATTCTCCCAGCATGTATTAGTACTGAAAATGTTTAGTTCATTTAAACTTAGGTTTCTTTGGGGTGGTATCATTGCTTTGTTGTGTTCTAAAGATTTTATGTTGGTAGTCATTACAATTATATTGTGGTCTGATATAGTAGTTGGGTCTACAGTGTACTCGTGGACAAGCTCTTCGTTATTAGTGAAGAATAGGTCTAGGATATTTTTGCCACGTGTAGGGACTCGGATATACTGGTTCATGCAGTAGTTCTCTGCTAGGTCAAGGAGGGCAGCTGCTTGTAATTGTGCATCTGTAGATCCTCCTTGTACCACTTCAGTTTCCCAGTCAATTATTGGTAAGTTGAAATCACCCGTTAGGATGATATTTGGTAAGGGAGCTGACATCTCATTTATTTTGTCTTTAATCAGTGTCAGGATTGGGATAAAATTGTTCTGGGTACAGTCAGGAGGGCGATAGATGACAATAAACATCAGATTTATGTGTTCAATGTTGAGCATTTGTACCTCAGAAACTGAGTTTGAGAATGAAAGTATCACTTTGGTGTACGGGGAGATTGTGTCTTTGAGATAGGTGATAATTCCTCCTTTCTTTCTTCTATTTGCTCTATCAGTTCTGAACGATGTATAGTTGTTTATTTTAACCTCGGCATCTTTAATATTTTCAGAGAGATGTGATTCGGTAAGTGCAACAATAAGGGCTTCCTCTTCAGATGCTAATTCAGAAATTATTTCAAGCTTTGCTTTGAACTTGCGTGGGATTAGCCCCTCAATGTTGCATGAAATTATTTTGTTTAATATGGAAACATATGATCTGGTGAGAGGACTCCTTGAGGATGGCCTATCGGCACACAGGATGGATGCCAATTGATGCTTTGGTCTTGTTGCCATGCTTTTATCTTGAGGATATGGTTCATTTGCATTTGAAGAATTTGCACTTGTTTTATAAGAAAATGTTATATTCCATCACTTGGTCTTGGTTGGTTCTGTACAGGGGGAGCTGCAATAAATGGATGTAAAGGCTCAGGAATAACTGGTGGAGTAGCAGTGGGTGTAGTTACTGTAGAAGTAGGTGGTCCTGGCCCAACATAAACTGTGGGTCCTGGTCCAGCAGATGGTCTTGGCTCAACCACTGGACCAGGTGGTGGTAAAGTTCTGGGTCCTGGATTGTAAACATTAGTAGGTGGGACCTGGTGAGCAGTCGTTGGTGGTAGTCTGGAGTTCAGAGGTCGACGACGAGTGCCTTTAAGGTGAAGTTTCCTACATCTTTGGTTAAAACACTCGGATGCCTCTTTTTTTTTTTTTTTTTTTTTTTTTTTTCTATGTGATTGAGGGAGGCAAAAGGCATAACTGCCTATAGCGAGTGCCTCCCCCATAGTTGAAAGAGTGACAGGGCCAAAATCAAGGGACGTTCGAGCCAAAATGCCTGGACACACGGAGTTTGAAGCAATTTAAGTCATAGGAAGAGGGAAAGACTGATTCTGGGAGAGAGTTCCAGAGCTCAGATGTTGAGTAGAAGAAAGTTTGAGAGTAACGTTTCACTCTTGGGTTGGAGAGTTGCACAGAGTAGGGGTGGGATTGAGTTGCAAGACGGGTACCACGTGCCCTACGTAAAGGAGGTGGTATGCACTGGGATAGCTCTGAGGAACACTGATTATTATAGTAGCGATAGAATAGCGAGAGAGATGCAACATTGCGGCGGAGAGAGAGAGATTGCAGAGAGTTGGTGAGTGGACGGGAGTTAATGATACGAAAGGCCTTCCTTTCAACTTTGTCTAGGAGAGCGGTGTGAGAGGAACCTCCCACACATGTGAACAATACTCAATACAAGGGCGCACTATGCCCCTGTACAGAGCAAGAAGCTGTGCAGGGGAAAAGAACCCCCTAAGGCGGTTGAGCACACCCAGCTTCTGGGAGGCTGCCTTAGCAAGACTGGTAATATGGTCCTTCCAAATGAGAGCAGAAGAAAAAGAGACACCAAGAATATTGAGAGAAGATGAAGGGTTGATTTTTGTATTGTTGAAGAATAAGGGATAGTCCGCTGGGAGATCCTGACGGGTAGATAGATGGAGAAATTGGGTTTTGGAAGCATTAAAGTTAACAAGGTTTTCTCTGCCCCAATTGGAAATAGTATTTAGATCAGAATTTAAGAGTTCTATGGCTTCATTACGTTTGTCGTTGAGGGATTGCTGGCTGGGGCGTTCTGAAAAACTAATGGAGTAGTGTAAGGTTGAGTCGTCTGCGTATGAATGGATGGGAATTAAGGTACAGTTAAGGAGATCATTTATAAAAATTAGAAAGAGAATAGGAGATAGGACAGAGCCCTGAGGAACACCGGAGTTTATAGGGTGAGGAAGTGAACAATGGCCGTCCACAACCGCAGCTATGGAACGGCCGGAAAGGAAATTAGAGACAAAGGCACAGATGGAGGGATAGAAACCGAAGGAGGGTAGTTTAGAAATTAAAGATTTATGCCAGACTCTATCGAAGGCTTTCGATATGTCTAGTGCAATAGAAAAAGTCTCACCGAAGTCCCGAAAGGAGGATGACCAAGAGTTAGTAAGATATGAAAGAAGATCACCAGTAGAGCGACCCTTAAGGAAGCCATACTGGCGATCTGAGAGCAGATTATGAGAAGAGAAATGCTTAAGAAATTTGGAAGCAAGAATAGTTTCAAAAACTTTAGAAAGACAGGAGATAAGAGCAATTGGACGATAGTTGGAGGGTTGAGAGCGGTCACCCTTCTTTGGGACAGGTTGAATGTGAGCAAACTTCCAGCATGAAGGGAAGACGTTAGAGGATAGACAGAGACGAAAGAGTTTGCCTAGGCAGGGAGTCAGCACGGAAGCACAGTTTTTGAGAACAACAGGAGGAACACCGTCCGGACCGTACGCCTTATTAGTGTTAAGCCCAGAGAGGGTAGAAAGTACATCTTTAGAAGAGATTAGGATATTAGGCATAAGTAAGAGAGAGGAGGGCGGAGAGGGAGGAATAGCACCGGAATCATCCAAGGTGGAGTTTCTAGCAAAAGTTTGAGCGAAGAGTTTAGCTTTGTCAGAGGAAGAAGTGATGGTTGTGCCATCAGAGTGGGAAAGGGGAGGGAAAGACGAGGAAGAGAAATTGTTGGAGAGGTTTTTGGCTAGATGCCAGAAAGCTTGGGAAGAGCTAGAATTGGATAGTTCAGTGCATTTATTATTGATGAAAGAGTGTTTGGCAAGTCGAAGAACAGATTTGGCTTGATTCCGGGCAGAAACATATGAAGAATGAGAGTCTTGAGTTTTAAGGCGTCGGTACCGTTTGAATGCTTCCTCCTTATTGCGGACAGCAGTAGAACAGGCGTGAGTAAACCAAGATTTTTTAGCATTAGTCTGAGAGAAAGAGAATGGAATGTATGCTTCCATGCCCGATAGGATTACCTCGGTAATGCGTTCAGCACTCTCCGAGGGTCCCCGGCCATGGAAGCAGAAATCATTCCATGGGAAATCAAAGAAGTACTGCCGAAGAGCCTCTGCTGATCCTTTACAGATAATAGGGTGAAAGTTCTCACACTGACGGCCTTTTACACATCCATGTGCAGGGTTAGGGCCATGAGCTTGGTAGGCTGGACACACACACACATATACACACACACACACATATATACCCGGACGGGGAAGAGACATTTGGGCAAGTCTCCTAACGGTGTAGCCTCTGTTCACCTAGCAGTATAAATAGGAACCTGGTATAATTGGACGAAGTTGTGACGTCCCATCTGGGTTTGGTGATCGGTTACAAGGTGAGATGGATATCGTACTGGTCAACCTAAGCTACTGGTCAACCTAAGCCTTCGGGTGAGACTGGTACCGTAGTGAGAAGGGTACTGTACAGATTAACCCTAAGCATTCGTTTCCAGATGTCGCCAATTGGCTAAAATACAGACTACACACACATCCACAGCCATTCCAACGATACATACACACTTAACATGCATTTCACGCAATACATTCCCAGTTAAGGAGGCGCGATAATAATGAGCTTAGCTCGCATTGCGTGGATTCCCCTTGACGAACAAGCAAGTGAATAAAAGTGAATACATATACACACACATACACACACACACACACACACATATACACACACACACACACACAGCAACATTACATGAGCCAACCCAGATAATAACTAAGAGACCCTTGACTGGCACATGAATGACCTGTATCTCAGACCATACAGTATAATAGGACTACCGTACCTCGAGACAGGGAACATTGAGCTCCTTCCCAAGCTGGATATATTCAGTCTCACGGTCAGTACAGTTGCCAACTCGTGAATCTGTAACATAATATGCTGTGACAAGTGACAGGATTTAAGGGGGAAGGGTACATTTTATGGTCGATTATTTCATATATTTATTATTTGTTTTTAGTTTCCTCCCTAGATCTCCATCAAACATAAACAAAAAAACATCCATTAGATCCCCCTTCTAGATTATTTTGTACATTTTTCGGTAAGAAAAACCGGCCCATCTCCCCTTAACCCCCTCTGTACCCGGTACCGGCGATATCTTCTTAAACTCATTCTAGCTAGAAAGACGATTTTGCGCAGCTTAAGAAGGATCTGTGGTAGTAAAAAGGGTTAGGTAAGATAGTTCGAAGCCTGTTAATTGCTGAAGGCCCTTTTAACCCTTACTGTACTGGTTCCGTCCTTTTAACCCTTACTGTACTGGTTCCGTCCTTTTAACCCTTACTGTACTGGTTCCATCCTTTTAACCCTTACTGTACTGGTTCCGTCCTTTTAACCCTTACTGTACTGGTTCCGTCCTTTTAACCCTTACTGTACTGGTTCCATCCTTTTAACCCTTACTGTACTGGTTCTGTCCTTTTAACCCTTACTGTACTGGTTCCATCCTTTTAACCCTTACTGTACCGGTTCCGTCCTTTTAACCCTTACTGTACCGGTTCCATCCTTTTAACCCTTACTGTACCGGTTCCATCCTTTTAACCCTTACTGTACTGGTTCCATCCTTTTAACCCTTACTGTACTGGTTCCATCCTTTTAACCCTTACTGTACTGGTTCTGTCCTTTTAACCCTTACTGTACTGGTTCCGTCCTTTTAACCCTTACGATACCGATCCGTCCTTTTAACCCTTACGATACCGATCCGTCCTTTTAACCCTTACTGTACCGGTTCCATCCTTTTAACCCTTACTGTACTGGTTCCATCCTTTTAACCCTTACTGTACCGGTTCCATCCTTTTAACCCTTACTGTACCGGTTCCATCCTTTTAACCCTTACTGTACTGGTTCCATCCTTTTAACCCTTACTGTACCGGTTCCATCCTTTTAACCCTTACTGTACTGGTTCCATCCTTTTAAGCCTTACTGTACCGGTTCCATCCTTTTAACCCTTACTGTACCGGTTCCATCCTTTTAACCCTTACTGTACTGGTTCCATCCTTTTAACCCTTACTGTACCGGTTCCGTCCTTTTAACCCTTACTGTACTGGTTCCGTCCTTTTAACCCTTACTGTACTGGTTCCGTCCTTTTAACCCTTACTGTACTGGTTCCGTCCTTTTAACCCTTACTGTACTGGTTCCGTCCTTTTAACCCTTACTGTACTGGTTCTGTCCTTTTAACCCTTACTGTACCGGTTCCGTCCTTTTAACCCTTACTGTACTGGTTCCATCCTTTTAACCCTTACTGTACTGGTTCCATCCTTTTAACCCTTACTGTACCGGTTCCATCCTTTTAACCCTTACTGTACTGGTTCCATCCTTTTAACCCTTACTGTACTGGTTCCGTCCTTTTAACGCTTACTGTACTGGTTCCGTCCTTTTAAACCTTACTGTACTGGTTCCGTCCTTTTAACGCTTACTGTACTGGTTCCGTCCTTTTAACCCTTACTGTACTGGTTCCGTCCTTTTAAACCTTACTCTACTGGTTCCGTCCTTTTAACCCTTACTGTACTGGTTCCGTCCTTTTAACCCTTACTGTACCGGTTCCATCCTTTTAACCCTTACTGTACTGGTTCTGTCCTTTTAACCCTTACTGTACTGGTTCTGTCCTTTTAACCCTTACTGTACTGGTTCTGTCCTTTTAACCCTTACTGTACTGGTTCCGTCCTTTTAAACCTTACTGTACCGGTTCCATCCTTTTAACCCTTACTGTACTGGTTCCATCCTTTTAACCCTTACTGTACTGGTTCCGTCCTTTTAAACCTTACTGTACTGGTTCCGTCCTTTTAAAACTTACTGTACTGGTTCCGTCCTTTTAACCCTTACTGTACTGGTTCCGTCCTTTTAAACCTTACTGTACTGGTTCCGTCCTTTTAAACCTTACTGTACTGGTTCCGTCCTTTTAAACCTTACTGTACTGGTTCCGTCCTTTTAACCCTTACTGTACTGGTTCCGTCCTTTTAAACCTTACTGTACTGGTTCCGTCCTTTTAAACCTTACTGTACTGGTTCCGTCCTTTTAAACCTTACTGTACTGGTTCCGTCCTTTTAACCCTTACTGTACTGGTTCCGTCCTTTTAAACCTTACTGTACTGGTTCCGTCCTTTTAACCCTTACTGTACTGGTTCCGTCCTTTTAACCCTTACTGTACTGGTTCCGTCCTTTTAAACCTTACTGTACTGGTTCCATCCTTTTAAACCCTTACTGTACTAGTTCTGTCCTTTTAAACCCTTACTGTACCAGTTCTGTCCTTTTAACCCTTACTGTACTGGTTCCGTCCTTTTAACCCTTACTGTACTGGTTCCGTCCTTTTAAACCTTACTGTACTGGTTCCATCCTTTTAACCCTTACTGTACTAGTTCTGTCCTTTTAACCCTTACTGTACCAGTTCTGTCCTTTTAACCCTTACTGTACTGGTTCCGTCCTTTTAACCCTTACTGTACTGGTTCCGTCCTTTTAACCCTTACTCTACTGGTTCCGTCCTTTTAACCCTAACTGCACCGGTTCCATTGGTAATCCAATGGACCCGGGTTCGAATCCCAATATGTCAATGGGAAGATATTATTGGGATGGAATTTGTGGTGTAGGCCTACCTAGTTTCAGTGCATTACCACAGCACACCGAAATGCCAAAAAAAATACCCTCATTGTTCCCTGATTAAATAGCATTGTATAAATATTCCCATATTCAAAATATGTTACAGGGGGACAATGCCTAGTGAGTTAATTGCTCAATAGGTGGCATTCTGAGAGTGAGGGTCGAGTGTGGGTGATGAGACGGTGAAGCGCAGCGGCGAAGCGGCTTCAGAGATGGAGTTGCTTCAAGCCGGGGTGCTTCGCATGTCTCACTCCCTAGACTGGAACAATACCTCACGGGCCTCACCGTGTTCAGCGGTGTAGTGTAAATGCTCTCAGCCTATGCCCGAGAGGGAGTAGATGGAATATAGAAGAAAAAAAATGGTAAGTGGAAACAGAGGAGAGCCATTGGCGGTGGTGAACGTTGAAATCTCCTAAGATGGAGATTTCTGCGAAAGGAGAGATGGGTAGAATGTGTTCCACTTTAGAAGTTAGATAGTTGAAGAATTTTGGGTTGTCAGTAGAATTAGAGGAGAGATAAACAGCGCAGAAATATTTAGTTTGAGAGTGACAAGAAAGCTTTAGCCAGAGAGTTGAGAATTCAGAAGAATGTAAGTTAGGAACACGAGAGATAGCAAGATTGTTGCGAACATAGACGCAACATCCACCTTTGGCTCGAAACTGAGGATAGAGATAGTAGGAGGATACAGAGAATGATTTGCAGTCAGTAGTCCCAGACAACTGTGTCTCGGTGAGAAAGAGAAGATCAGGGTTGGCAGAGGAGAGGTGGTGTTCCACAGAGTGGAAGTTAGAGGAGAGGCAACAAATGTTGCAGAAGTTAATAGTAAGAATAGAAGGTAGTGGTCCAGGGCATTTTGGGGAGTCGTTGCCAAGGGTCAGTCAGATGGGGGCAGATTTTAAGGGAAGATGGTCTGTTTTTCTGGACACCTTTCTCCCTCATGCTTACCCCCTTTAGTTTTCAGATTTTAAGACGTGTGGCCCATTAGTTTGGCAATTTTAAGACCTTTCGTCCCTTTTCTTTATCAATATTAAGAGTTTTCGCGTCATTTAGGTGTCGATTTTTTCCTGGCAAGCGATAGCGAGCCTGTAATTTAGGAGGAACCGGTTTTCGGCCGGGACATGTTTCTATCGAAAAATGTACAAATACATCTTGAAGGGGAATCCTGGGGTTACCTTTTTAAAGTTTGATGGAGGTCTAGGGAGGAAACTATTTAAATAATAAAAATATACATAAATGAGCAAATAAGTACGCCCGTCTCCCCTTAAAATTCCTTGGTAATACGTTGTGTGAGTATGTTAATATATATGGTTAGTGTACAGGAAAGAGTTAACGGTCAAATTAATATGATTATTTTCTTTCGCTAATTTGACATTATCACAAATTAATATATAATTATATACAGTTGCCAACATGAATTCCAACCCAGCTCCCGTACATGTACGTCTCTGTATGTGAACGGTTGTGTATATTTGATCTATATAGTGTGTACATACATACATACATACATACATACATAGAAAACATGGTTGTATATAGTTGTTGTTGTTGTTGTTCCCTAAGCTGCCTTGCCGAACAGCCCCGAGTCCCTGAGGAAGGCCATGGCCACGATCGGGCTTTCCCACAGAGCTCTCATTGAGTGTAGATTGTGTTGTTGGCGTAAGTGGTTGTGTGAAATGCAGTCTTCTATGATGTGTTTAATGGTATGGGGTGCTGTGTTACATCCCGGGCAGGCGTCGACAACGGAGTCATCCAGTCTCTTCTGATAGCTCAGGAGAGCTGGATGGTGTCCGCATCTCAGCCTGGCCAGGTGGACTCTGTCCTCGCGAGGAAGGGAGGATTCGGAAGGATGGATTTCGGGAGGTCGTGCATGCAGCTGCGTGTTGTCTGTGAGTGAGTGGATGGATCGGTGAGAGATATGAGTATGGATGTGCTTCTGGAAGTTGGTTCGGGGTGGGCAGGGAGGGAGAGAGGACAATAATTGTGTGTGATACCGTGTGCTGGGTGTTGTTTTGATATTTCTTGGTGTCTGTGGGTGTGTTGCCATGTAGTTTAGTGGGTGGTCTTGGTTCGTGGAGGCTGCTGCCAGGAATTGAGTGCCTCTCATGTCCAGATGGTCTTTGACTTTGAGGATTTTGGTTTCTTGATGTAGGTGATCTGTGGGTGCAGTAGCTGTGCAGCCTGTAATGATCTTCAGGGCTTTGTTTTGAATAGTCTGTAAGGTCTTATGATGTGTTTCAGCTAGGTTAGAAGCCCAGGCTGGGCTTGCGTATTCCATCACTGATCTTATGTATTGTTTATATACTGTGGTGGTAGTTTCTTTGTTGTGTCCAAATTTTGTGTGAGCAAGTGACCTGAGGGCGTTAAGTCTGGGTGTCAGTTTCTTTTTAATGTTTGTGGTGTGCTGTTTGAATGTCATATGAGTATCATATGTAACTCCTAGGATTTTGGGTGTGTGTGTATGTGTTAGGGGTGTTTGTTTATGGTGAGTTGAGGGATGTATTCGTGTTCTCCTGTCCAACTTGTGAGCAGGGTTGCGGTGGATTTGGCTGGGGCTAGATTAAGTCTGTTTGTAGTGCACCAGCCATGTAGTGTGTTGAGATAGGGTTGAAGGAGATCTGTTGCTCTTTTTGGGTCATGGTGTGTGCATGTGAGTGTTATGTCATCTGCATAGGAGGCTAAGTTTATTTGGGGCGTATTGGGTGTAGTTATATCGTGCATGTACAGATTGAAGAGTGCGGGCGATAGGACGGATCCTTGTGGGACTCCGTTTGGAAAGTTTCTGATTTTAGATGACTGACCGGCAAAAGATACGTGTGCACATCTGCCTGCTAGGAAGTTGGCCAGCCACCTTTTTGTGTTGTTGTGCATGTTTGTGTTGTAGATTTTGTTTGTTAGGTTGTGGCAGGGGATGGCATCGAATGCTTTACTAATGTCGAGTGTGGCTAATAGTGATCTGTGTGGTGGTCTAGCTGAGTTGATGCCGTCGAAAGCTCTTTGTGTAAGGTCTGTGAGAAGAGTGTTTGTGGAGTGCAGTGGCCTAAAGCCATGTTGTGTTGGAGCTAGGGGTAGGTCAGGTGTAATTAGTTGTAATACTAGGCGTTCCATGACTTTGGAGGGGGAGCAAAGGAGTGTGATGGGGCGGTGCGAGGAGGGTAGCGTGGGGTCTTTGTTGGGTTTGGGGAATGTGATAATGATACCATGCTTCCAAATGTCTGGTATTGTGTTGTGTGAATAGCTGTAGTTTGATATGTTAGTGAGTGCTTGTATGCCTTGTGGTCCCAGGTGTCTGAGGTGTATGTTGCTTATGTTGTCTAGGCCACAGGCGGATGAGTGCTTGAGATTGTTGATGATATGCTTTGTCTGGTGATTGGTGAAGGGTGTATAGTCAGGGTCTGTGGGGAATTGTCTCTTACGTCGGATGACACGTCGGTCGTCTTTGTGAGGTTTTAGGTGGCTGACATGTGAGAAGTGATTGATGAGAGTGTTTGCTTGTTGTTTACATGAAGGCGTAGAGTCTGTTGTTGTGATTGCAGCATGTGATTGTGTTGTGTTGCTGTTGGAAAGTGTGATGCTGTTTAGTGTTTTGTAGAGTTTTTTGGGGTTTGTTTTGTGATCAAGTGTTTGTAGGAAGTTATTCCAATTTAGTTTTTGTTGTTCTTGTATTTTGTTGTTAGTTTGGGTGTTGAGTGCTTGAATTTGTTGTGTGATGTCTTGTGTGTGGGGTGCTGGGGAGTGTTTCAGTATGTCGCGTTGTCTGATGAGGTTTTGAATTTCTGGTGTGAAGTTGGGGTTGTGTCTTTTTCTGTTACCTCTTGGAATGTGTTTCTTGTCAGCGTTTTGGATAGTTTTATTGAGTATGTGTACAGCATTGTTGATGTTAGTGATGGGTGTACTGTTTAGAGTTGTGAAGTGTTGTTCTGTCTCATTTGTGAATGCTTCCCAGTTAGCTCTTTTATAATTGGTGTATGTGTGTTTGTGGCTAGCTGGGGTGAGTCTGGTTTTGGTGGTGATAATGATCGGGAGGTGGTCAGAGCCTAAGGTTCTGACCACCCTCCAGGATGTTGTGGGGGCGAGTTCTGGGGAGCAAAAGGTGATGTCTGGAGATGATGGGTTATAGAGGGCTTGGTGAGGAATATGGGTATGTTGATGGATGTCGTTAAGGATGATGAGGTTATCGGTTTGGTTTTGTAGTACCAGCCCTCTGTCTGTGTCGGGGTTGTCGACAAACCAGGCCGACGTCTTGGCGTTGAAGTCACCACCCAGGATGATGTGTGGGGTGTGTGGGGTGTTTGTGATGTGTTGTAAGTGTGGTCTGTATTCATTTGGTACTGTAGGGGATGTTTGGGGAG
This sequence comes from Paralithodes platypus, assembly GCA_032716605.1. Taxonomy (NCBI): domain Eukaryota; kingdom Metazoa; phylum Arthropoda; class Malacostraca; order Decapoda; family Lithodidae; genus Paralithodes; species Paralithodes platypus. The sequence goes on along the minus strand of CM064498.1, from coordinate 56,981,788 downwards.
GGATGTATGTGTTTATGATGGTTATGTTGGAGTTGTTGCCAGTGCGTATTTTAATTGACTGTATTTCTGTTGTGTTATCATTTGGGGGGAAGAGGGATTTGGTTTGTACACTGGTTACTATGTATGATATTTCTTTGTGTACCAAGGTGATGAGTCCACCGCCCCCGCCGACAGCCCGGTCTTGTCTGATGGTGGTGAAATTATGAAATGTGGGTGTTTTTTGTGTTGTGCGGAGTTTTGTTTCTTGTAAGATGGCAATGTGTATGTTGTGTTGTTTGATGAAATGTGAGAGTTCGTGTTTCTTTGTGTTGATGCCATCTATGTTCAGTTGAAGAATGTTAATGTTATGTGCACGATGTATGTTGGGTGCTGCTGCACGAGGATGGGGTAGGGGTGGGGGTGGGGGGGGGGGGGTGGAGGTGGGGGTGAGGGAGGGGCTGGGGGTTGGGATGGGGATTGGGGAGCAGGAGATGTGGGTTGGAATGGATTAGGATGGGGTGTGGTGTGTTGAGTTGAGGATGTGGATGGTATGGGAAGGTTAGGTGGGTTAGGGAGGAGAGGTGGACGGGTTTTAGGGGGGGGAGTGGATGATATGGGAAGGTTAGGTGGGTTGGGGAGGAGAGGTGGACGGGTTTTAGGTGAGGGATTTGACTGGGAGAGGGAGGGGCATGAGGAACAGGTCCAGGTGTTTGTGTAGTGTTTCTTGGAGGCAAGTGTTCTGCAGGTGAAGTGGGTCCCGTTCCCGCATGAATTGCAGAGAACTGAACCCTTAGTATGGCAACTCGAAGTGATGGGTTTTGAGCAAGTTGGACATATGTATGTGTACGTGGGTCCTGGGTTGCTATATAGTTGATCTATATAGTGTGTACATACATACATACATACATACATGTAAGTCTCTGTATGTGAACGGTTGTGTATAGTTGATCTATATAGTGTGTACATGCATACATACATACATACATGTAAGTCTCTGTATGTGAACGGTTGTGTATAGTTGATCTATATAGTGTGTACATACATACATACATGTAAGTCTCTGTATGTGAACGGTTGTGTATAGTTGATCTATATAGTGTGTACATACATACATACATACATGTAAGTCTCTGTATGTGAACGGTTGTGTATAGTTGATCTATATAGTGTGTACATACATACATACATACATACATGTAAGCTCTGTATGTGAACGGTTGTGTATAGTTGATCTATATAATGTGTACATACATACATACATACATACATGTAAGTCTCTGTATGTGAACGGTTGTGTATAGTTGATCTATATAGTGTGTACATACATACATACATACATACATGTAAGTCTCTGTATGTGAACGGTTGTGTATAGTTGATCTATATAGTGTGTACATACATACATACATACATACATGTAAGTCTCTGTATGTGAACGGTTGTGTATAGTTAATCTATATAGTGTGTACATACATACATACATACATACATGTAAGTCTCTGTATGTGAACGGTTGTGTATAGTTGATCTATATAGTGTGTACATACATACATACATACATACATACATACATACATACAGAACATGGTTGTATATAGTTGATCTATATAGTGTGTACATACATACATACATACATACATACATACATAACATGGTTGTATATAGTTGATCTATATAGTGTGTACATACATACATACAGACATACATACATACATACATACATACAGAACATGGTTGTATATAGTTGATCTATATAGTGTGTACATACATACATACATACATACATACATACATACATACAGAACATGGTTGTATATAGTTGATCTATATAGTGTGTACATACATACATACATACATACATACATAGAGAACATGGTTGTATATAGTTGATCTATATAGTGTGTACATACATACATACATACATACATACATACATACATACATACATACAGAACATGGTTGTATATAGTTGATCTATATAGTGTGTACATACATACATACATACATACATACATACATACATACATACATACATACAGAACATGGTTGTATATAGTTGATCTATATAGTGTGTATATACATACATACATACATACATACATACAGAACATGGTTGTATATAGTTGATCTATATAGTGTGTACATACATACATACATGCATACATACATACATACATACAGAACATGGTTGTATATAGTTGATCTATATAGTGTGTACATACATACATACATACATACATACATACATACATACATAGAGGACATGGTTGTATATAGTTGATCTATATAGTGTGTACATACATACATACATACATACATACATACATACAGAACATGGTTGTATATAGTTGATCTATATAGTGTACATACATACATACATACATACATACATACATACAGAACATGGTTGTATATAGTTGATCTATATAGTGTGTACATACATACATACATACTTACATACATACATACATACATACAGAACATGATTGTATATAGTTGATCTATATAGTGTGTACATACATACATACATACATACATAAATACAGAACATGGATGTATATAGTTGATCTATATAGTGTGTACATACATACATACATACATGCATACATACAGAACATGGTTGTATATAGTTGATCTATATAGTGTGTATATACATACATACATACATACATACATACATACATACATACATACATACATACAGAACATTGTTGTATATAGTTGATCTATATAGTGTGTACATACATACATACATACATACATACATACAGAACATGGTTGTATATAGTTGATCTATATAGTGTGTACATACATACATACATACATACAGAACATGGTTGTATATAGTTGATCTATATAGTGTGTACATACATACATACATACATACATACATACATACATACAGAACATGGTTGTATATAGTTGATCTATATAGTGTGTACATACATACAGAACTTGGTTACAACAACACCATTATCTACGTTTGTGGTATTTTTTTTTTTTTTTTTTTTTCTATATTCCAACTTAATTCTTCTCGGGCATAGGCTGAGAGCCTTAACATTCACCGCTTTACAATGAACAGTGAAGCCCGTTAGGTCTTGTTCCAGTCTAGGGAGTGAGACATGTGAAGCACGTAGAGTACAACGAGCACCTGCCATCTTGCCTTCACATGAGGCACGGTGCTCACTCATGGCCTGAAACGACCCCATCTCTGAAGCCACCTCGTTCCCGTGCTTCACTGTCTCATCCCCTACACTCGGACTCTCACACTTACACACACACAACGCCACCTGTTGAGCAGATAACTCACCAGGCATTGCACCCCTATAGCATATTTTGTGCTATTTAATCAGGGAACAATGAGGGTATTTTATTGACGTTTCGGTGGGCTTGTGGTAATGCACTGATACTAGGTACAGCACAAATTCCATCCCAATAATATCTTCCCATTGATACATCGGGATTTGAACCCGGGACCTTTGGATTACCAGGCCAGTGGCAAGACCACTCCACCACACCTCCCCTAAGGGGGGATGGTTCACTTTTTGATCGATTTTTTTCATATATTAATTATTTTTTCTAGTTTCGTCCCTAGCCCTCCCTTAAGCTGTAAATAATCATTAATTTCATTTTTCTGTAGATAAATGTCCTGGCCGAAGGCCGGTTACTCTAAAAATTACAGGCTCGTTATCGTTCGCCAGGAAAAAATCGACACCTAAATGGCACAAAAGGTCTTAATATCGACAAAGAACGTGTAACGTCTTAAAATCGTCAAACTAATAGGCAAACGTCTTAAAATCTCATAATATTCTTTCCTCTCACTTAAACATTAGGCTACCATAGCGCGGTTGGGAGTATGAACATGATAGATTAACTCCTTGCGACATATATGACGCGATCGCGTCATATGGAACTTATGACCAAAAACTCATATGACGCGATCGCGTCATATGGACTTATCTACATGCCTCTCCAATAAGTCCGGTAAGTTAGATGAAGATCTGTCGGTTGGTGGCAACCCAAGGTTCCTCCGACAATTCTAACGGCCAGCAGTGTGGTTTTGACAGTTGTGTGGTGCAGTGGCAATGATACCGGGCGCCCGCCTCCGTGGGCTTACTGGAACATAATATGTCTGAAGGAGTTAATATCCAGTATTCGAGAATGGATAATAAGTCGTAGGCGTGTGCATAAACCTTTAACCGTCCTGGTGGTGTAATGGTTAAGGTGGCAAAAATCTGTGTGTAATAACCCGGGTTCGAATCCTGGCGGATCATATACTGTATACTTTAATTAATTTCATTGGGAGTGTTTGGTGTTGTGGTGAAATTAATAAAATATAAACTAATGGGTTCTCATCACCTCTCTGTTTTAGCCTTCATTCACTTCCTCATCCATCAATCAGTTCCCACGAGTCTTGCTGCCTCAGTGCAACCCCTTCCGAGGGGTGGGGGGGGGGGGAGCTGTGGCTCTACTATACCTATGACTGGGTGCATCAACATTTATACCTATGACTGGGTGCATCAACATTTATACCTATGACTGGGTGCATCAACATTTATACCTATGACTGGGTGCATCAACATTTATACCTATGACTGGGTGCATCAACATTTATACCTATGACTGGGTGCATCAACATTTATACCTATGACTGGGTGCATCAACATTTATACCTATGACTGGGTGCATCAACATTTATACCTATGACTGGGTGCATCAACATTTATACCTATGACTGGGTTCATCAACATTTATACCTATGACTGGGTGCATCAACATTTATACCTATGACTGGGTGCATCAACATTTATACCTATGACTGGGTGCATCAACATTTATACCTATGACTGGGTGCATCAACATTTATACCTATGACTGGGTGCATCAACATTTATTTGTCTGCACTTCAAATGAATAAAAGCATCAATATTTTGTTTCTTACTGTTAAGAATGTTCATCTTATAAATGCTGCCACGAATGGTCAAGTTTATAAGGAGGGCGTCCTTCCTTTCATTTTAGTAAGCGTTGTTTCCACATAGCGATTTTGATAATTTAATTTGACTTTATATTGTCCTTGTCCCAATTTTGTTTGTTTAGTTTGCAAGTTTTACATTTTAATTAAAATAAAGTAAGGAAACTGGTTGTCAACACGACCGTTGAGTCAACATAAGCATTATTTGATTATATATCACTTGAGATTGTTGACTCAGATGCTTAAGCCAGAGTCACACGAGCCTTTTTTCGAGCAATTTATACGGGCAATCATGGTCTGGAAGCTTAAAACATTACACATCATCAGAATTTAGCCGCCTAACATAATCTACCTTCAGACTAGTTACCAACACTAGTGCGAAAATGTCCCGAAATAATACGAGAACAAAATTTGCTCCTGGAAAATTGACGGAAAAAGCACTGGTGTGAAAGCGGCTATATATTGGAAGCAGGAAAGTGGTCGGCCGTAAGTAAGCCCCGACTTATAGGCGTGACTGTATATGAGCAGAGAGCCATCCATCCCACTGATAACACCAGTGTTTTGAAAGATAAGCCCTTTATATTATCAGTAGCTTCCTCACAGTTCACATTAAGGGGACAGTGGATATTTTGGGCGTCTATTTATTTATATATTCATTTATCTTTAGTTTCCTCGCTAGACCTCTATCAATCTTAGAACAATACCCCCTCCCTTTTAAGATAAATGTGTACATTTTTCGATAGAAAAATGTCCCAGCCGAAGGCTGATTTCTCTTAAAACTACAGGCTCGCTATACCTTGCCAGGAACAAATCGACACCTAAATGGCACGGAAGGTCTTGATAGAAATGGGACGAAAGGTTTTAAGATCGACAAACTAATGGGGCGAACGTCATAAAATCTGAAAATGAATGGGGCTAAAGATGAGGGAGAAGGGTGTCCAGAAGAACGCCTCACATCTCTCCCCTGAAGGGTTATGACCACATGCGGTAGTTATATATCTTGTACCAGGATGATTATGGTTGTTGTTATGCCCTGAAGAACGCCTCAGATCTCTCCCCTGAAGGGTTATGACCACATGCGGTAGTTATATATCTTGTACCAGGATGATTATGGTTGTTGTTATGCCCTGATTTTATTCAGGTTTAGCCATTGGTTAAGGTGAGTTCTTTCAAGACTGGGTATTCCAAATTCATGCAAATACATATATAGAAGACAATAGAGAACATAAGAACATAAGAACATAAGAAAATGGGAGTCTGCAGAAAGCCGATTGGCCTACACAAGGCAGATCCCTGTCACACCCAACCCTAATTATAAGCCCAGCTTAAAAACACCATTAGGACTTACCTCACCGAAACGGTCAGAGGTCAGAAAAACGGGGATCTGCAGATCCCCACACCTGGGCCACACCTGACAGATTACCCTCACACCCAACCCTTCTCGTCCATATGCCTATCTAATTGTATCTTAAAGCTCCCTATCGTTCTTGATCCCACTATAGCACTTGGTAGCCTATTCCACCTATCTACAACTCTGTTACCAAACCAATATTTGCCTATATCTTTCTTGAAACGAAATTTATCTAATTTGAAACCATCTGTACGAGCTCTTTCGCTATCACTGAGCTTTAGTACATTTTTCATGTCCCCTTTATTAATCCCACTAACCCACTTGAATACCTCTATCATGTCCCCTCTAACTCTGCGTCTCTCTAACGAATGTAAGCCTAATTTCTTCAACCTTTCTTTATACGGAAGATTTCTAATATTATGGATCATTTTTGTCAACGTTCTACTCTCTCCAATGAATCTATGTCCATTCTGTAATGAGGACACCAAAATTGAACAGCATAATCCATATGGGGTCTCACTAATGACAAGTAAAGTTTTAAGATAACATCAGCAGTTCTGTTACTCACACTCCTAGAGATGAACCCGAGAATCCTGTTTGCCTTGTTTCGAACGCTTATACACTGTTTTCTAGGCTTCAAATCATTGCTAACAAATACACCTAGATCTTTCTCACAATTCGAGTTTTCTAATTCCATATTAGCTAGTTTATATTTAACATTTGTATGCATCTTCCCTGTCTTTAATACCTTGCATTTGTCAATGTTAAACTTCATCTGCCAATTTACTGACCATTCGTGTAAGGTATCTAGATCCCTTTGGAGGCACTCTATATCTCTATCTGAATGAATTGTTCTCCCCATTTTGGTATCGTCTGCAAATTTACTTACCCTACTAGTTATACCTAAATCAAGGTCATTTATGTATATCACAAACAAAAGAGGACCTCATACAGATCCACTGGGGGACACTACTTTTGACTGCTCCCCATTCTGACTTCGTACCATTTATGCTGACTCTCTGCTTCCTACCAATTAGCCATGACCTAATCCATCCCAACAACGCCCCACCTATTCCATGCGCCTCAACCTTTCTCATCAATCTCTCATGAGGGACTCTGTCGAAAGCTTTACTGAAATATAAATATATTATATCATATGACTTGTCATTATCTACTGCTTCATATACTTCTGAGAAAAAACTAAGCAAATTAGTAAGGCAAGAACGTCCCTGAGTGAATCCATGCTGAGAAGAACTTATTAAATTAAATGTATCTAAGTGGTTTCTAATTTTATTAGCAATAATTGACTCTAGTAGCTTTCCTATGATTGATGTAAGACTAATGGGACGGTAATTGGATGCTATTGATTTGTCACCTTTTATGAAGATCGGAACTACGTTTGCAAGCTTCCAAGCTTCTGGAACTATACCTGTCTCTAATGACTTGTTAAATAGAAATGTTAATGGGTAACTTAACTCATCCCTACATTCTTTTAATACTCTAGCATATACCTCATCAGGACCAGTACAGGCGATTTATGAGGTTTCAGTCTGTCAATTTCCTTAAGCACATCATTTAAGAACATAATAAGAACATAAGAAAATGGGAGTCTGCAAAAAGCCGATCGGCCCATACAAGGCAGATCCCTGTCACACCCAACCCCAATTACAAGGCCCAATTATAGACCCATCTCACTAATACCTTGAGTACTGACCCCACCAAAACGGTCAGAGATTAACGCAAGAATACGGGGGTCTGCTGAGCGCCGATTGGCCCACACCTGGTAGATCCCCCTCACACCCAACCCTTCTCGTCCATATGCCTATCTAATTTTATCTTAAAGCTCCCTATCGTTCTTGATCCCACTATATCACTTGGTAGCCTATTCCACCCATCTACAACTCTGTTACCAAACCAATATTTGCCTATATCTTTTCTGAAACGAAATTTATCTAATTTGAAACCATTTGTACGAGTTATTTCGCTATCACTGAGCTTTAGTACATTTGTCATGTCTCCTTTATTAATTCCACTAACCCACTTGAATACCTCTATCATGTCACCTCTAACTCTGCGTCTCTCTAACGAATGTAAGCCTAATTTCTTCAACCTTTCTTCATACGGAAGATTTCTAATATTATGGATCATTTTTGTCATTCTACGTTGTACTCTCTCCAATGAATCTATGTCCATTCTGTAATAAGGACACCAAAATTGAACAGCATAATCCATATGGGGTCTCACTAATGACAAGTAAAGTTTTAAGATAACATCAGCAGTTCTGTTACTCACACTCCTAGATATGAACCCGAGAATCCTGTTTGCCTTTTTACGAACGCTTATACATTGTTTTCTAGGCTTCAAATTATTGCTAACAAACACACCTAGATCTTTCTCACAGTCTGAGTTTTCTAATTCCATATTAGCTAGTTTATATTTAAAATTTGTATGCATCTTCCCTATCTTTAATACCTTGCATTTGTCAATGTTAAACTTCATCTGCCATTTTACTGACCATTCGTGTAAGGTATCTAGATCCCTTTGCAGACACTCTATATCTCTAACTGAATCAATTTTTCTCCCCATTTTGGTATCGTCTGCAAATTTACTTATCCTACTAGTTATACCTAAATCAAGGTCATTTATGTATATAATAAACAACAGAGGACCTAATACAGATCCCTGGGGGACACCACTCTTGACTGATCCCCATTCTGACTTAGTACCATTTATGCTGACTCTCTGCTTCCTACCAATTAGCCATGACCTAATCCATCCTAACAACGCCCCACCTATTCCATGTGCCTCAACCTTTCTCATCAATCTCTCATGAGGGACTCTGTCGAAAGCTTTACTGAAATCTAAATATATAATATCATATGACTTGTCATTATCTACTGCTTCATATACCTATGAGAAAAAACTAAGCAAATTAGTAAGGCAAGAACGTCCCTGAGTGAATCCATGCTGAGAAGAATTGATTAAGTTAAATGTTTCTAAGTGGTTTCTCATTTTCCTAGTAATAATTGACTCTAGTAGCTTTCCTATGATTGAAGTGAGACTAATGGGACGGTAATTGGATGCTATTGATTTATCACCTTTTTTAAAAATCGGAACTACATTTGCAAGCTTCCAAGCTTCTGGAACTATACCTGTTTCTAATGACTTGTTAAAAAGAAATGTTAATGGGTAACTTAACTCATCTCTGCATTCTTTTAATACTCTAGCATATACCTCATCGGGATCAGGCGGTTTCTGAGGTTTCAGTCTGTCAATTTCCTTAAGCACATCATTTCTACTTATAGTAACCGTACTTAACTAAATGGTAAATGAGTTTGGAACAGTGTGCGAAAAACGGAATTTGAAGGTAAATACGGGGAAGAGCAAGGTTATGGTCTTCGAAAGGGGTGAAGTCACAGAGTGTGAGGTGAAGCTGAACGGTCAGGCTATGGAGATCGTCAACTCTTTTAAGTATCTGGGCAGTGTGTTGAGTAAAGATGGGACTATGGATGAAGAGGTGCGGGAGAGGGTACAACAGGGGAAGAGGGTTGTAGGAACGCTAAAAGCAGTAACAAGAAATAGGGTGGTCAGTATGGAAGTGAAGAAGTCCTTGCATGACAGTGTGGTAATCCCGACACTGACTTACGGAAGCGAAGCATGGACGTTGGTTGAGAGACTCAGACCAAGAGTGAGAGCAGTGGAAATGAATTACTTAAGGAGTGCGTGCGGAGTTACATGGAGCGATAGACAGACTAATGAGGAAGTAAGAAGGAGGTGTGGTGTGGAGGTAGATGTGCTGGAAAGTGTGAAAAGGAACAACTTGAGATGGTTCGGCCATATGGAACGTATGGAAAGCGAGAGAATGACTAAGAGGGTGTACGAGAGCGAGGTGGAGGGACAGAGGGGGAGAGGTAGACCGAATATGAGGTGGAAGGATGGAGTGAGGAACTACATGAACGAAGGCGGTGCTGGTTGGGGGGAGGGGCGTCGACTGACTGGGGACAGAGGTGCATGGGGGCGGTTCGTTCGTGGCCACCCCTTCGGGGATCACGGCGTCAGGCAATAGATAGATAGATAGACTTAACTATTACGGACTTCTGGAATCTGTGCCAAATTTTCATTAGTGAAAACGGATAGAAACTGACTATTTAATGTACTGCACATTTCTAAATCATTTTCTTTCATTTCTCCTATCGAAGTTTTAAGGGGGCCTATTTTATCTCTAAAATATAGCTGGTAAAAAGCCTTAGGGTTATTTTTTGAGTCATTGGCTATCCTGATTTCATAATTTCTTTTGTCTGTCCTTATACCTTTTTTAACTTCTCTTGATAGATTCTGATAGTAAGCAAGTAGGTGAATTTCGCCTTTCTTAATTTTTCGATATATTCCTCTCTTTTTTCCTAGAAGGTCTAATAGTCTATTATTCATCCATTTGGGTTGGTTCTGTGTTGATCTAAATTTTCTTTTGGGGATATATTTATTTTGCGCATTGTGGAGTGAAGAAATAAAATGATTATATGTAGCTGTCAAATTATCCTGAGTTAGAACAGGTATCTGAGAGAGAGTATGTTCATTAGCGCACCTGGGTCCACTTAATAGTTACACCATATTAGCGGGCTAGCTGTCTATTTATATGTACCGCCCAGCGGGGTGTTTTTAGCCAAAATAGGGCTGTTTACGTGATCATTTTCATGCCTAAATAAGACCCAGAGCGTAAAACAAGTATCTATCCCTGAAAGGGCATAAACAGAGCTTTCCAATGACACCATAACGATCCTTTTATGACGGCTAGTTTTCTTGCAACAACTGCGCAACACGAGTGCAAAAAGCATGTAATTCGGTACTTTCCCCATACAATTCAGTATGTAGCGAGTGAGAGAGGGAGGGAGGAGGTGGGATTCGTGTCAGTAGGTTCGCCGCGGTGGTCTGGAGCAGTCATACGCTCGCTACTCTCCTGCCACCACTTGTCTCTCTCTCTCAGCAACATTACGTGCTGAAATTGCCACACGACCTATGTCGCGCGCCGCCAGATAGTCCAGATTTATTATACTCGACTTATGTTGCGCGCCGCTAGTTAAGGGTTAAGGCTCTTCTTAATCCACCATAATTGGCTTTTCTGAAATCTGGGATAAGTGTCGTATTCTCTTTAGCCTTTCCTGTCCATTGTATGTTAAAATAAATTGATTTATGATCACTATTTCCTAGTTGGTCTCCTATCTCTACATTATTTATCATTTGTTCATTATTACTGAGAACTAAATCGAGGATATTATTACCTCTAGTAGGCGAGTCTATGAATTGAAATAAAAAACTATCCTGTACCGCCTCAATAAACTCTTTTGAATCTGAGTCGCCGATTTGATGCTGCCAATCAATATTCGGAAAATTAAAATCCCCCATAATACACACATTGCTAAACCTTGATGCTATTTTCACTTCCTGCCATAAAGCTGTACCTTCGTTTCTACTCATATTTGGTGGTCTATAAATAACTCCAATAATTATGGTCTCACTACCTTCGCTAACCTCTACCCAAACACTTTCGTTATCAGTATTTAGTCTAATACCTGATTTAATACAGCTTTTTAAAGAACTCCTGACAAACACTGCTATTCCGCCGCCCCTCCTATTTGTTCGGTCGCGTTTAAACAAACTATATCCTGGTATATGGAATTCTGCTAAAAAAAATCTTGATTCTGTGTTAATCCATGTTTCAGTCAGTGCTATAATGTCTATATTTTCGTTGCTAACAAGTGCTCTAAGTTCATCCATTTTGTTACATAAACTCCTACAGTTTGTATAATATAATCGCAATGAATTTATTTTACTGGTATCGGATTTACCTATATTTCTACCTGAGTTCCCATCTTCTGTTACACCTTCAATATTTCTACTAGCAGTACAATTAAAATCCTGTGACTGATATTTTCTATTCCTATCTGATGTACCAGTACGGCAATTTACCCTATCTAGACAATTATTCTTACTCATATTCTCAGGCTTTATTTTCAGCGAAACCCCGCGACAATCCTATCTATTGACCTAGCTAAATTTTCCACCCCTAGCCGAGAAAGATGAACCCCGTCCTGTGCGTACAACTGATATTTACCATAGAAACGGGTCCAGTTATCAAGGAATGGTATTGCATTTGCATTGCAGTATTTTTCCAACCGACAATTGATACCAATTGCCCTAGATGACCATTCCTTGCTGACCCCTCTCCGTGGCAAGATACTGTGTACTACAGGTATGCCTCCCTTCCTCCTAACCTTATCTAACACCTCCCTGTACTGCCGAAGCAGTACTTCCGTCCTACCTTTACCAACATCATTACTCCCTGTACTGAGACAGATAATGGGGCTATCTCCAATATTTTTCATGATGTAATCAATTTCCTCTAACACCTTCCCAACCCCGGCACCAGGCAGACAGACAAGCTTCCTAATATCAGTACAGGTGGACCTAGCTAAGTGTCTGACTATGGAGTCCCCAACAATTGAGAAGGACTTGCCTCTCCTTGTCGATGACTTGGTAGCAGCTGCGGCAGCAGTTGAAGGTACTCCGGGGGGGGGGGGGGGGGGGGGGGCCAGCAGTCACAACATTCCCTGTGTTTGGAGGCAACTTACTTACCTTTCTCCTGGTTTCCTCGCCGAAGGAAGCACTCGCAGCCTCACCATCACATTCGTCATCCAAGGTGATGAACTTGTTGCTGAGGGCAACTGGCCGCCGTAGAAATTTGCAGGTTGTTGCACTTGTTGGAACAACTGTCCAGGGAGCATCACGATCCCTAACAGCAGTTGCACTATCCTCACTTTTCTTGTCAGCCAAAGTCAGCTTTAAGGCCAAATTCTCGTCTTTGAGAGACTGCACCTCTCTCTCCACATTATCCAGCCTTTCTTGCAAAGCAAGACAAAGCTGGAGAATATGAGAGGAGGTAGCAATCTCGTCAACACCAGCCATTTTAAGAAAGCGTTAACACTATCACCACACTATGGGCAAAGCTAATTAACTGGGAGTTTCTACTTATAGTAACCGTACTTAACCTATGTTCTATACTATCGCTATATACCTTACGGACTTCTGGAAACTGTGCCAAATTTTCATTTGTGAAAATGGAAAGAAATTGACTATTTAATGTACTGCACATTTCTAAATCATGTTCTGTTATTTCTCCTATCGAAGTTTTAAGGGGACCAATTACATCTCTAACCTTGGATTTATATAGTTGGTAAAAAGCTTTAGGATTATTTTTTGAGTCATTGGTAACCTTAATTTCATATTTTGTTTTTCTTTTCTAATATCCCTTTTTACCTGTCTTGATAGATTCTGATAGTAAGCAAGTAGGTGAATTTCGCCTTTCCTAATTTTTCTATATATTAGAGGATACATATATTATATAGAGGATACATATATTAGAGGATACATATATTATATAGAGGATACATATATTATATAGAGGATACATATATTAGAGGATACATATATTATATAGAGGATACATATATTATATAGAGGATACATATGTTATATAGAGGATACATATATTAGAGGATACATATATTATATAGAGGATACATATATTATATAGAGGATACATATGTTATATAGAGGATACATATATTAGAGGATACATATATTATATAGAGGATACATATATTATATAGAGGATACATATTTTATATAGGGGATACATATATTATATAGAGGATACATATATTATATAGAGGATACATATATTATATAGAGGATACATATATTATATAGAGGATACATATATTATATAGAGGATACATATATTATATTATATAGAGGATACATATATTATATTATATAGAGGATACATATATTATATAGAGGATACATATATTATATTATATAGAGGATACATATATTATATAGAGGATACATATATTATATAGAGGATACATATATTATATTATATAGAGGATACATATATTATATAGAGGATACATATATTATATTATATAGAGGATACATATATTATATTATATAGGATACATATATTATATAGAGGATACATATTATATTATATAGAGGATACATATATTATATAGAGGATACATATATTATATTATATAGAGGATACATATATTATATAGAGGATACATATATTATATAGAGGATACATATATTATATAGAGGATACATATATTATATTATATAGAGGATACATATATTATATTATATAGAGGATACATATATTATATAGAGGATACATATTATATTATATAGAGGATACATATATATTATATAGAGGATACATATATTATATAGAGGATACATATATTATATTATATATAGAGGATACATATATTATATAGAGGATACATATATTATATTATATAGAGGATACATATATTATATTATATAGAGGATACATATATTATATTATATAGAGGATACATATTATATTATATAGAGGATACATATATTATATTATATAGAGGATACATATATTATATAGAGGATACATATATTATATTATATAGAGGATACATATATTATATAGAGGATACATATATTATATAGAGGATACATATATTATATAGAGGATACATATATTATATAGAGGATACATATATTATATTATATAGAGGATACATATATTATATTATATAGAGGATACATATATTATATTATATAGAGGATACATATATTATATAGAGGATACATATATTATATAGAGGATACATATATTATATAGAGGATACATATATTATATAGAGGATACATATAGAGGATACATATATTATATAGAGGATACATATATTATATAGAGGATACATATATTATATAGAGGATACATATAATACCAAAATATAGTTTGTAATACAGTTTATTCACTTATGCCCTAAATACATATAACTGAGCAAGAATGTGCTAACATGAGAAATATATATGGTACAACTTAAATCATTGTTCTTCCAGCACGATCGCGGATCTAGATGGAACTCAGGTATGATCAATTTGGTTTGGCTAAATTCCTTTATCTAGAATCTAATAAATATGTCGTTATGGAAATAGTACAATAGCTTGTCGGATACCTAACGTTCACTTTATACTTAGGTGCGGTATATTCAGTTGTTATTATTGACGAGGGCAAGACAGAGTTATTATGTTGATCTATTAATATTTATCACCATGCGCACTGGTATACTCATAAGATCAAATTAAGATTGTTGTAACTGCTTGTAGTCTTCTGAGTCTCCGTAGCCGTCTAGGTTGGCTGGTCGTGTGAAGTAGGTTACAGATGGGTTAATGGGAGTGAGGTCTTAAATATGGCTCGTAACTTGTAATTAAACAGTTGGGCACCACATCGGAGTAACGCGAGCATTCTAAGCCTATAGCTTTATTGTTGATACTCGTCTATCCTGACCGTTATATTAAACGTTGATGAAATTCCGTTAAGGTACTCTTGGAGTAGGGTCTTGAATATAGTGCCTCAGTTATGACAAAATAGCGCTATATCGGACTAACGCAAGAAGACTTTAGTAATTATCTTCTTGTCTGTCTCTGACCGATTTAAGAGGTTCAAGGAACTCAGGGCGGTGTTTAAACCTTGTAGTTGCAAAGTCTAGTGGTGTGCTATAGACAAAATGCACCTAGGACTTGTGTCTGCAGAGTCCCTGTGAGGGTGTCTCGCCAAGCCCTTCTAACACAAGTGACCGTGGCATGCCAAGATCCTGTGTGAGAAGTGGGAGTGTGAAAATACTTGGATGGGGATAAACGTCTTAAAACAGTTGGCTGAATGTGGCCGAATGGATACAAGCCAGAGAAAGAGAGAAAAGGAGAGAAAGAGAAAACAAAAAACAGGTGAACCCCCTTACGAGAGGTGCATAGAAAAAAGGGTTGACAGGTTCACTATAGGCCTAATCATTTTTTTGACCCACCTCGCCGAAGGTGCTCTTTGGCCTCGGCGAGGTGTCTTCCGAGCATTCATCTACGTCGCACAGCCCTTCGCACGCCTCTGCGAAGTATACCCGTGGCGGGTATACTTTCGGCGAGTATTCGTCAGCACGTTGACGACTACTCGACGAGGAAATCGCCGATGATTATTGTGCATCGTCGATAATCTCAGAACATCTGAGAGCATCGGCGAGCCGTCGTGCGACGTTTTGGAAAATTGCAACTTTTTTTTCGTGCGACACCCTCCGCGATGTCTCGCCGATGATCTCCGAGGGCCTCGCAGATCCCTCTGCGATGTTCGACGATGCTTGCGAGGGCTACGACCCCTCATCAGTCATCGTCCAAAATTTTGAACAATCCGAACATTTGCGATGACCAGCGAGGGCCCTTGCGAGGCCTTGCGAGTCAAACGATTATCATGCGAGGGTTCAAGATTTTGTTGCGACATGTCACGAATGTGCATTTTATTGGTGTCGGCGATGAAAATTGTATGAAATCGCAACAGTGGGAAAGGGGCATAAGAGAAGGTGTCAATGTTAGTCACTGGCCTGCCAGTAATAACAAGGATCCTTTTATAGGACACAGTTACAGTAACTACAATAATAAATGTTGAAGTGTAGGCATGCCTGTGTACTTCAACCTTTAATACTGGCGATACAGCCTACTAGAGGCCTCTATGTTAAATTATGGCATGCCACAATTAACAAAGATCCCTTAATAGGATTTTTAACTCTCAGACAATATAGATTTCGGCTTGCCGTATATCCAACTGAATGGGAGGGTAATCTTGAGGTTTCTTAACGTGGTATGCCAGTGATCAAGAAGCCTCAAAATTGCTTACTCTTCTCAGATTTTCTTGGCATAGTGTTGACGATTACTGAGGGGTACCCGTTCACCCTTTGAGGAGAGCAAGGGCGTGAGCGCGCACTCTCTGTTAGGATAGAGAGTTCTTCTGGCTCTAGGGAGAGGTCAACTTACTTTACTTTAATCAATAACTCGATGACAAGTGAGTATTACACAAAGGTGGTATTTTATGTAAACAGGATTTGAGTCAAGGCTTATTTGGATTGTCATATTCAAAAGGCAGGATCATGAGGTTCCCGAAATAATATAACTTTTGTTCAAGGTTTAACGCCTTACGAGCGGGCCCGTCAGTAACTTCTACTACCCACCAAGCGGGTGGTTTTACCCTAAACGACCTTGATTCCGTGCTCTTTTTCATGCATAAACAAGAGGCAGAGCGTAATACAATTATGTATCCCTGAAAGGGCGATAATTGAGCTTTCCAATGACACCAGAACCATCCTTCTACGACCACGCATTCTCTTGCAACGATCATGCAAGACGAAGGAAAAATCCCTAAAATACGGTAATTTCCTTACATAATTCCCTGTGTAGCGAGGTAGTGAGTGTGGGTGTGTGTGGAGTAGATGTCAGTAGTCGCACGGGACCCGTGCCGAGCGGTCATGAGCCGACCTACGCTCCTCCCATCGCTCGTCTCTCTCTCAGAGCCATTATTGCTCAAAAATTGCACACGGACTTAAGTCGGTCCCCGCCACATAGTCCATGGTTCTCTAGCCCGACTTAAGTCCACCCCCGCCAAAGAAGGGTTAAGGTTCCTGGGCTTTAGACTTCAAGTGGGAAAACTCAGGGCGAAGGAACAAAATAAAAAGCGAGGGTCGCTATGCGCATCAGGATATTTAATCTACAAAAGTAGTCTCTCGGTGTGAGCGTCCTGGGTTCAAATCCCCGGACTGCCACATGTGTTTGTTAATTTCATTAATCGAGTTTAGGAGTAAAGTTGGTTAGTGGAGAGAACATAATACTTATGATTTATATACGAGTATATTAACAATTGGGTTATATTATTATCTGAAAAACTTGTAAGGAAGATGTTTCTCTATATAAGAAAATGGTATCTATACACGAGCAATGATTCTGAGAGGTTGGTATGCCGGCGAGTTCAGGTTGGTATTCCGGGGTGAGCGCATGTGATTAACTGTGAGACGTGGAGGTAGGGATGCGCACAATAGACTAAAATAAGGAATTGTACTTAGTGAAGCTAAAATACATGAAGGAAGGTAATGTGGTTTGTTTATTAGTAGAATAGCTTAGTAATGAGAAGGCATGTGAATATATGTTGTTGAGAAAAATAAGTAAAAGAGTTTATCTATTTTATATGATATTGTTTTTGCGTAAGTAAAACATGGAAAGCATCATAGTATAGTTGGTTATATTATTCATTACTCAAGATCATGAAATAAGAGGTTTGACATGGATTATAATAGGAATACTTTATAATTATGTTATCCTTTGATTATTTTAATCACATAACAAAACATGGTAGATTTAGAAGGTATGCATTATTATGGTGAAGACAAGACAATCGTCTTGTTACATTGTATGTCTTAACAATACATTGGTAGGTAATTTAATCTTTCTAATATTAACATCTGGTGATCTACTAGGACTGGTTCTAGTAGAGAAAACATGGTAGGACAAAAGCATAGTTAAGGATATCTAATCAGAACCTTTGTTGATAGGATTTCTTCTCTTTCTGGCTAAGCACTATTTTTCCTCTGTGTGGGGATGTTGTAGCTTTGGTAGTGGGGTGAATCGTCTTCCCTGGGGTCGGGGGACATTCTGTTGTCATGATGGGGACTCGGGCGTCCCTGGGTATCGCCACACGTTGGTTAGGCATTGGACGTCCAGGCGTTGGTGTGAGGTCATGTTCAGTCTTCCTCTTTCCTTGTCGTTTTCTCTTTTACTCTTCTTTCTTTTTCTTCTTTTTCTTTACTTCAGTTTTTCCTTCTTCTTTTACTGTTTTCTCTTTCGCTATTGGCGTGTCTTTTCTTTTTCTTGGTATTTTAGTTGTCCTAGCCTAAGCTTAACATAAAACTATACCTTAACCCACCTCACATACACAGCTTAATTAACCCTTTCAGGATAATGACGCGTTTTGACACTTTATTCTGACTATCATAGCTTAGGAGGAATCTGTGGGAATAGAGTCTACCAATAAAATGACGCAAGTGGTCGCTACAGCAGGTTGACGCTGTTTTCCCGCCTTCGGGGCCCTATAAATGTTGACACTCTGATTTGACCTATCACTGGGTAGCCTGCCAAACAGAAATAATATGTTGTATGTTGACATTTCTATGCCTACCATACATTCCAACCACTGATAACTGATGTTAGGTTATGTAAGATTCTTCAAATAGTTAGGGTATCGTTTAGTTAGGTCAGTTTCATATAGAATTATACAAGTAGATAAGTTAGATCCCTTAGAATATATTAACAAGTGACATGAGTATATTTCACTGTCTTATATATTCTAAAACACTTAAATTGTTATATTGTTTATAAATCAAACTTTACTCATTCGTCTATAGCTGATCTTTAGTGTATGTTCATACACACACACACACATACACACATACACATACACACACATAAACATACACACACACATACACACACACACACATATACACACCCACACACACACACACACACACACACACACACTCACACAGTGCCAACGCAACAAAATATCCGATTAGATAATACCGGGACCTAATCTTTAATCGGGAATGCATACCTACATATCAACGGACCAACACGTACCAACTTACCTACAGTACATATCAACGTACCAACATAATTATACCATCTTACCTACAGTACATATCAACGGACCAACACATACCAACTTACCTACAGTACAGTACATATCAACGGACCAACATATACCAATTTACCTACAGTACAGTACATATCAACGGACCAACATATACCAACAGTACAGTACATATCAACGGACCAACATATACCAACTTACCTACAGTACAGTACATATCAATGGACCAACATATACCAACTTACCTACAGTACAGTACATATCAACGGACCAACATATACCAACTTACCTACAGTACAGTACATATCATCGGACCAACATATACCAACTTACCTACAGTACAGTACATATCAATGGACCAACATATACCAACTTACCTACAGTACAGTACATATCAACGGACCAACATATACCAACTTACCTACAGTACAGTACATATCAATGGACCAACATATACCAACTTTCCTACAGTACAGTACATATCAATGGACCAACATATACCAACTTACCTACAGTACTGTACATATCAACGGACCAACATATACCAACTTACCTACAGTACATATCAACGGACCAACATATACCAACTTACCTACAGTACTGTACATATCAACGGACCAACATATACCAACTTACCTACAGTACTGTACATATCAACGGACCAACATATACCAACTTACCTAGAGTACAGTACATATCAACGGACCGACATATACCAACTTACCTACAGTACATATCAACGGACCAACATATACCAACTTACCTAGAGTACAGTACATATCAACGGACCAACATATACCAACTTACCTACAGTACATATCAACGGACCCACATATACCAACTTACCTACAGTACAGTACATATCAACGGACCAACATATACCAACTTACCTACAGTACATATCAACGGACCAACATATACCAACTTACCTACAGTACAGTACATATCAACGGACCCACACATACCAACTTACCTTCAGTACAGTACATATCAACGGACCAACATATACCAACTTACCTACAGTACATTACATATCAATGGACCCACACATACCAACTTACCTACAGTACAGTACATATCAATGGACCAACATATACCAACTTACCTACAGTACAGTACATATCAACGGACCCACACATACCAACTTACCTACAGTACAGTACATATCAACGGACCAACATATACCAACTTACCTACAGTACAGTACATATCAATGGACCCACACATACCAACTTACCTACAGTACAGTACATATCAACGGACCAACATATACCAACTTACCTACAGTACAGTACATATCAATGGACCCACATATACCAACTTACCTACAGTACAGTACATATCAACGAACCAACATATACCAACTTACCTACAGTACAGTACATATCAACGGACCCACACATACCAACTTACCTACAGTACAGTACATATCAATGGACCAACATATACCAACTTACCTACAGTACAGTACATATCAATGGACCAACATATACCAACTTACCTACAGTACTGTACATATCAATGGACCAACATATACCAACTTACCTACAGTACATATCAACGGACCAACATATACCAACTTACCTACAGTACAGTACATATCAACGGACTAACATATACCAACTTACCTACAGTACAGTACATATCAACAGACCCACACATACCAACATACCTACAGTACTGTACA
The DNA here is from genome assembly GCA_032716605.1 of Paralithodes platypus. Classification (NCBI taxonomy): domain Eukaryota; kingdom Metazoa; phylum Arthropoda; class Malacostraca; order Decapoda; family Lithodidae; genus Paralithodes; species Paralithodes platypus. The sequence goes on along the minus strand of CM064498.1, from coordinate 56,960,232 downwards.
TATCAACGGACCAACATTTACCAACTTACCTACAGTACAGTACATATCAATGGACCAACATATACCAACTTACCTACAGTACAGTACATATCAACGGACCAACATATACCAACTTACCTACAGTACAGTACATATCAACGGACCAACATATATCAACTTACCTACAGTACAGTACATATCAACAGACCAACATATACCAACTTACCTACAGTACAGTACATATCAACGGACCCACACATACCAACTTACCTACAGTACAGTACATATCAATGGACCAACATATACCAACTTACCTACAGTACAGTACATATCAATGGACCAACATATACCAACTTACCTACAGTACAGTACATATCAACGGACCAACATATACCAGCTTACCTACAGTACAGTACATATCAATGGACCAACATATACCAACTTTCCTACAGTACAGTACATATCAATGGACCAACATATACCAACTTACCTACAGTACTGTACATATCAACGGACCAACATATACCAACTTACCTACAGTACATATCAACGGACCAACATATACCAACTTACCTACAGTACTGTACATATCAACGGACCAACATATACCAACTTACCTACAGTACTGTACATATCAACGGACCAACATATACCAACTTACCTAGAGTACAGTACATATCAACGGACCGACATATACCAACTTACCTACAGTACATATCAACGGACCAACATATACCAACTTACCTAGAGTACAGTACATATCAACGGACCAACATATACCAACTTACCTACAGTACATATCAACGGACCCACATATACCAACTTACCTACAGTACAGTACATATCAACGGACCAACATATACCAACTTACCTACAGTACATATCAACGGACCAACATATACCAACTTACCTACAGTACAGTACATATCAACGGACCCACACATACCAACTTACCTTCAGTACAGTACATATCAACGGACCAACATATACCAACTTACCTACAGTACATTACATATCAATGGACCCACACATACCAACTTACCTACAGTACAGTACATATCAACGGACCAACATATACCAATTTACCTACAGTACAGTACATATCAACGGACCAACATATACCAACAGTACAGTACATATCAACGGACCAACATATACCAACTTACCTACAGTACAGTACATATCAATGGACCAACATATACCAACTTACCTACAGTACAGTACATATCAACGGACCAACATATACCAACTTACCTACAGTACAGTACATATCATCGGACCAACATATACCAACTTACCTACAGTACAGTACATATCAATGGACCAACATATACCAACTTACCTACAGTACAGTACATATCAACGGACCAACATATACCAACTTACCTACAGTACAGTACATATCAATGGACCAACATATACCAACTTTCCTACAGTACAGTACATATCAATGGACCAACATATACCAACTTACCTACAGTACTGTACATATCAACGGACCAACATATACCAACTTACCTACAGTACATATCAACGGACCAACATATACCAACTTACCTACAGTACTGTACATATCAACGGACCAACATATACCAACTTACCTACAGTACTGTACATATCAACGGACCAACATATACCAACTTACCTAGAGTACAGTACATATCAACGGACCGACATATACCAACTTACCTACAGTACATATCAACGGACCAACATATACCAACTTACCTAGAGTACAGTACATATCAACGGACCAACATATACCAACTTACCTACAGTACATATCAACGGACCCACATATACCAACTTACCTACAGTACAGTACATATCAACGGACCAACATATACCAACTTACCTACAGTACATATCAACGGACCAACATATACCAACTTACCTACAGTACAGTACATATCAACGGACCCACACATACCAACTTACCTTCAGTACAGTACATATCAACGGACCAACATATACCAACTTACCTACAGTACATTACATATCAATGGACCCACACATACCAACTTACCTACAGTACAGTACATATCAACGGACCAACATATACCAACTTACCTACAGTACAGTACATATCAACGGACCCACACATACCAACTTACCTACAGTACAGTACATATCAACGGACCAACATATACCAACTTACCTACAGTACAGTACATATCAATGGACCCACACATACCAACTTACCTACAGTACAGTACATATCAACGGACCAACATATACCAACTTACCTACAGTACAGTACATATCAATGGACCCACATATACCAACTTACCTACAGTACAGTACATATCAACGAACCAACATATACCAACTTACCTACAGTACAGTACATATCAACGGACCCACATACCAACTTACCTACAGTACAGTACATATCAATGGACCAACATATACCAACTTACCTACAGTACAGTACATATCAATGGACCAACATATACCAACTTACCTACAGTACTGTACATATCAATGGACCAACATATACCAACTTACCTACAGTACATATCAACGGACCAACATATACCAACTTACCTACAGTACAGTACATATCAACGGACTAACATATACCAACTTACCTACAGTACAGTACATATCAACAGACCCACACATACCAACATACCTACAGTACTGTACATATCAACGGACCAACATTTACCAACTTACCTACAGTACAGTACATATCAATGGACCAACATATACCAACTTACCTACAGTACAGTACATATCAACGGACCAACATATACCAACTTACCTACAGTACAGTACATATCAACGGACCAACATATATCAACTTACCTACAGTACAGTACATATCAACAGACCAACATATACCAACTTACCTACAGTACAGTACATATCAACGGACCCACACATACCAACTTACCTACAGTACAGTACATATCAATGGACCAACATATACCAACTTACCTACAGTACAGTACATATCAATGGAGCAACATATACCAACTTACCTACAGTACTGTACATATCAACGGACCAACATATACCAACTTACCTACAGTACATATCAACGGACCAACATATACCAACTTACCTACAGTACATATCAACGGACCAACATATACCAACTTACCTACAGTACATATCAACGGACCAACACATACCAACTTACCTACAGTACAGTACATATCAACGGACCAACATATACCAACTTACCTACAGTACAGTACATAGCAATGGACCCACACATACCAACTTACCTACAGTACAGTACATATCAACGGACCAACATATATCAACTTACCTACAGTACAGTACATATCAACGGACCAACATATACCAACTTACCTACAGTACAGTACATATCAATGGACCAACATATACCAACTTTCCTACAGTACAGTACATATCAACGGACCAACATATACCAACTTACCTACAGTACAGTACATATCAACGGACCAACATATACCAACTTACCTAGAGTAGAGTACATATCAACGGACCAACATATACCAACTTACCTACAGTACATATCAACGGACCCACATATACCAACTTACCTACATTACAGTACATATCAACGGACCAACATATACCAACTTACCTACAGTACATATCAACGGACCAACATATACCAACTTACCTACAGTACAGTACATATCAACGGACCAACATATACCAACTTACATACAGTACAGTACATATCAATTGACCAACATATACCAACTTACCTACAGTACAGTACATATCAACGGACCAACATATACCAACTTACCTACAGTACAGTACATATCAACGGACCCACACATACCAACTTACCTACAGTACAGTACATATCAACGGACAAACATATACCAACTTACCTACAGTACAGTACATATCAACGGACCAACATATACCAACTTACCTACAGTACAGTACATATCAATGGACCAACATATACCAACTTACCTACAGTACTGTACATATCAACGGACCAACATATACCAACTTACCTAAAGTACAGTACATATCAACGGACCAACATATACCAACTTACCTACAGTACATATCAACGGACCAACATATACCAACTTACCTAGAGTACAGTACATATCAACGGACCAACATATACCAACTTACCTACAGTACATATCAACGGACCCACATATACCAACTTACCTACAGTACAGTACATATCAACCGACCAACATATACCAACTTACCTACAGTACAGTACATATCAACGGACCAACATATACCAACTTACCTACAGTACAGTACATATCAATGGACCAACATATACCAACTTACCTACAGTACTGTACATATCAACGGACCAACATATACCAACTTACCTACAGTACATATCAACGGACCAACATATACCAACTTACCTACAGTACTGTACATATCAACGGACCACATATACCAACTTACCTACAGTACATAAACCACCAATATACCAACTTACTACAGTACAGTACATATCAACGGACCAACATATACCAACTTACCTACAGTACATATCAACGGACCAACATATACCAACTTACCTACAGTACAGTACATATCAACGGACCAACATATACCAACTTACCTACAGTACAGTACATATCAACGGACCAACATATACCAACTTACCTACAGTACAGTACATATCAACGGACCAACATATACCAACTTACCTACAGTACAGTACATATGACCACATATACCAACACCTACAGTACAGTACATATCACGGACCACACATACCAACTTACCTACAGTACAGTACATATCAACGGACCAACATATACCAACTTACCTACAGTACAGTACATATCAACGGACCAACATATACCAACTTACCTACAGTACAGTACATATCAACGGACCAACAATACCAACTTACCTACAGTACAGTACATATCAACGGACCAACATATACCAACTTACCTACAGTACAGTACATATCAACGGACCAACATATACCAACTTACCTACAGTACAGTACATATCAACGGACCAACATATACCAACTTACCTACAGTACAGTACATATCAACGGACCAACATATACCAACTTACCTACAGTACAGTACATATCAACGGACCAACATATACCAACTTACCTACAGTACAGTACATATCAACGGACCAACATATACCAACTTACCTACAGTACAGTACATATCAACGGACCAACATATACCAACTTACCTACAGTACAGTACATATCAACGGACCAACATATACCAACTTACCTACAGTACAGTACATATCAACGGACCAACATATACCAACTTACCTACAGTACAGTACATATCAACGGACCAACATATACCAACTTACCTACAGTACAGTACATATCAACGGACCAACATATACCAACTTACCTACAGTACAGTACATATCAACGGACCAACATATACCAACTTACCTACAGTACAGTACATATCAACGGACCAACATATACCAACTTACCTACAGTACAGTACATATCAACGGACCAACATATACCAACTTACCTACAGTACAGTACATATCAACGGACCAACATATACCAACTTACCTACAGTACAGTACATATCAACGGACCAACATATACCAACTTACCTACAGTACAGTACATATCAACGGACCAACATATACCAACTTACCTACAGTACAGTACATATCAATGGACCAACATATACCAACTTACCTACAGTACAGTACATATCAACGGACCAACATATACCAACTTACCTACAGTACATATCAACGGACCAACATATACCAACTTACCTACAGTACAGTACATATCAACGGACCAACATATACCAACTTACCTACAGTACAGTACATATCAACGGACCAACATACCAACTTACCTACAGTACAGTACATATCAACGGACCAACATATACCAACTTACCTACAGTACAGTACATATCAACGGACCAAACAACATATACCAACTTACCTACAGTACAGTACATATCAACGGACCAACATATACCAACTTACCTACAGTACAGTACATATCAACGGACCAACATATACCAACTTACCTACAGTACAGTACATATCAACGGACCAACATATACCAACTTACCTACAGTACAGTACATATCAACGGACCAACATATACCAACTTACCTACAGTACAGTACATATCAACGGACCAACATATACCAACTTACCTACAACTTACCTACAGTACAGTACATATCAACGGACCAACATATACCAACTTACCTACAGTACAGTACATATCAACGGACCAACATATACCAACTTACCTACAGTACAGTACATATCAACGGACCAACATATACCAACTTACCTACAGTACAGTACATATCAACGGACCAACATATACCAACTTACCTACAGTACAGTACATATCAACGGACCAACATATACCAACTTACCTACAGTACAGTACATATCAACGGACCAACATATACCAACTTACCTACAGTACAGTACATATCAACGGACCAACATATACCAACTTACCTACAGTACAGTACATATCAACGGACCAACATATACCAACTTACCTACAGTACAGTACATATCAACGGACCAACATATACCAACTTACCTACAGTACAGTACATATCAACGGACCAACATATACCAACTTACCTACAGTACAGTACATATCAACGGACCAACATATACCAACTTACCTACAGTACAGTACATATCAACGGACCAACATATACCAACTTACCTACAGTACAGTACATATCAACGGACCAACATATACCAACTTACCTACAGTACAGTACATATCAACGGACCAACATATACCAACTTACCTACAGTACAGTACATATCAACGGACCAACATATACCAACTTACCTACAGTACAGTACATATCAACGGACCAACATATACCAACTTACCTACAGTACAGTACATATCAACGGACCAACATATACCAACTTACCTACAGTACAGTACATATCAACGGACCAACATATACCAACTTACCTACAGTACAGTACATATCAACGGACCAACATATACCAACTTACCTACAGTACATATCAACGGACCAACATATACCAACTTACCTACAGTACAGTACATATCAACGGACCAACATATACCAACTTACCTACAGTACAGTACATATCAACGGACCAACATATACCAACTTACCTACAGTACAGTACATATCAACGACCAACATATACCAACTTACCTACAGTACAGTACATATCAACGGACCAACATATACCAACTTACCTACAGTACATATCAACGGACCAACATATACCAACTTACCTACAGTACAGTACATATCAATGGACCAACATACCAACTTACCTACAGTACAGTACATATCAACGGACCAACATATACCAACTTACCTACAGTACAGTACATATCAACGGACCAACATATACCAACTTACCTACAGTACATATCAACGGACCAACATATACCAACTTAGTACAGTACAGTACATATACCACTACCATATACCAACTTACCTACATTACATATCAACGGAACCAACATATACCAACTTACCTACAGTACAGTACATATCAACGGACCAACATATACCAACTTACCTACAGTACAGTACATATCAACGGACCAACATATACCAACTTACCTACAGTACAGTACATATCAACGGACCAACATATACCAACTTACCTACAGTACATATCAACGGACCAACATATACCAACTTACCTACAGTACAGTACATATCAACGGACCAACATATACCAACTTACCTACAGTACAGTACATATCAACGGACCAACATATACCAACTTACCTACAGTACAGTACATATCAACGGACCAACATATACCAACTTACCTACAGTACATATCAACGGACCAACATATACCAACTTACCTACAGTACAGTACATATCAACGGACCAACATATACCAACTTACCTACAGTACAGTACATATCAACGGACCAACATATACCAACTTACCTACAGTACAGTACATATCAACGGACCAACATATACCAACTTACCTACAGTACATATCAACGGACCAACATATACCAACTTACCTACAGTACATATCAACGGACCAACATATACCAACTTACCTACAGTACAGTACATATCAACGGACCAACATATACCAACTTACCTACAGTACAGTACATATCAACGGACCAACATATACCAACTTACCTACAGTACAGTACATATCAACGGACCAACATATACCAACTTACCTACAGTACATATCAACGGACCAACATATACCAACTTACCTACATACAGTACATATCAACGGACCAACATATACCAACTTACCTACAGTACAGTACATATCAACGGACCAACATATACCAACTTACCTACAGTACAGTACATATCAACGGACCCACACATATACCAACTTACCTACAGTACAGTACATATCAACGGACCAACATATACCAACTTACCTACAGTACAGTACATATCAATGGACCAACATATACCAACTTACCTACAGTACAGTACATATCAACGGACCAACATATACCAACTTACCTACAGTACAGTACATATCAACGGACCAACATATACCAACTTACCTACAGTACAGTACATATCAACGGACCAACATATACCAACTTACCTACAGTACAGTACATATCAACGGACCAACATATACCAACTTACCTACAGTACAGTACATATCAACGGACCAACATATACCAACTTACCTACAGTACAGTACATATCAACGGACCAACATATACCAACTTACCTACAGTACAGTACATATCAACGGACCAACATATACCAACTTACCTACAGTACAGTACATATCAACGGACCAACATATACCAACTTACCTACAGTACATATCAACGGACCAACATATACCAACTTACCTACAGTACAGTACATATCAACGGACCAACATATACCAACTTACCTACAGTACAGTACATATCAACGGACCAACATATACCAACTTACCTACAGTACAGTACATATCAACGGACCAACATATACCAACTTACCTACAGTACAGTACATATCAACGGACCAACATATACCAACTTACCTACAGTACATATCAACGGACCAACATATACCAACTTACCTACAGTACAGTACATATCAACGGACCAACATATACCAACTTACCTACAGTACAGTACATATCAACGGACCAACATATACCAACTTACCTACAGTACAGTACATATCAACGGACCAACATATACCAACTTACCTACAGTACAGTACATATCAACGGACCAACATATACCAACTTACCTACAGTACATATCAACGGACCAACATATACCAACTTACCTAGAGTACAGTACATATCAACGGACCAACATATACCAACTTACCTACAGTACATATCAACGGACCAACATATACCAACTTACCTACAGTACAGTACATATCAACGGACCAACATATACCAACTTACCTACAGTACAGTACATATCAACGGACCAACATATACCAACTTACCTACAGTACAGTACATATCAATGGACCAACATATACCAACTTACCTACAGTACAGTACATATCAACGGACCAACATATACCAACTTACCTACAGTACATATCAACGGACCAACATATACCAACTTACCTACAGTACAGTACATATCAACGGACCAACATATACCAACTTACCTACAGTACAGTACATATCAACAGACCAATATATACCAACTTACCTACAGTACAGTACATATCAACGGACCAACATATACCAACTTACCTACAGTACAGTACATATCAACGGACCAACATATACCAACTTACCTACAGTACAGTACATATCAATGGACCAACATATACCAACTTACCTACAGTACAGTACATATCAACGGACCAACATATACCAACTTACCTACAGTACAGTACATATCAACGGACCAACATATACCAACTTACCTACAGTACAGTACATATCAACGGACCAACATACCAACTTACCTACAGTACAGTACATATCAATGGACCAACATATACCAACTTACCTACAGTACAGTACATATCAACGGACCAACATATACCAACTTACCTACAGTACATATCAACGGACCAACATATACCAACTTACCTACAGTACTGTACATATCAACGGACCAAACATATACCAACTTACCTACAGTACAGTACATATCAACGGACCAACATATACCAACTTACCTACAGTACAGTACATATCAACGGACCAACATATACCAACTTACCTACAGTACAGTACATATCAACGGACCAACATATACCAACTTACCTACAGTACAGTACATATCAACGGACCAACATATACCAACTTACCTACAGTACAGTACATATCAACGGACCAACATATACCAACTTACCTACAGTACATATCAACGGACCCACACATACCAACTTACCCACAGTACAGTACATATCAACGGACCAACACATACCAACTTACCTACAGTACAGTACATATCAACAGACCAATATATACCAACTTACCTACAGTACAGTACATATCAACGGACCAACATATACCAACTTACCTACAGTACAGTACATATCAACGGACCAACACATACCAACTTACCTACAGTACAGTACATATCAACGGACCAACATATACCAACTTACCTACAGTACAGTACATATCAACGGACCAACATATACCAACTTACCTACAGTACAGTACATATCAACGGACCAACATATACCAACTTACCTACAGTACAGTACATATCAACGGACCAACATATACCAACTTACCTACAGTACAGTACATATCAACGGACCAACATATACCAACTTACCTACAGTACAGTACATATCAACGGACCAACATATACCAACTTACCTACAGTACAGTACATATCAACGGACCAACATATACCAACTTACCTACAGTACAGTACATATCAACGGACCAACATATACCAACTTACCTACAGTACAGTACATATCAACAGACCAACATATACCAACTTACCTACAGTACAGTACATATCAACGGACCAACATATACCAACTTACCTACAGTACAGTACATATCAATGGACCAACATATACCAACTTACCTACAGTACAGTACATATCAACGGACCAACATATACCAACTTACCTACAGTACAGTACATATCAACGGACCAACATATACCAACTTACCTACAGTACATATCAACGGACCAACATATACCAACTTACCTACAGTACATATCAACGGACCAACATATACCAACTTACCTACAGTACAGTACATATCAACGGACCAACATATACCACTTACCTACAGTACAGTACATATCAACGGACCAACACATACCAACTTACCTACAGTACAGTACATATCAACGGACCAACATAAACCAACTTACCTACAGTACAGTACATATCAATGGACCAACATATACCAACTTACCTACATTACAGTACATATTAACGGACCAACATATACCAACTTACCTACAGTACTGTACATATCAACGGACCAACATATACCAACTTACCTACAGTACAGTACATATCAACGGACCAACATATACCAACTTACCTACAGTACAGTACATATCAACGGACCAACATATACCAACTTACCTACAGTACAGTACATATCAACGGACCAACATATACCAACTTACCTACAGTACAGTACATATCAACGGACCAACATATACCAACTTACCTACAGTACAGTACATATCAACGGACCAACATATACCAACTTACCTACAGTACAGTACATATCAACGGACCAACACATACCAACTTACCTACAGTACAGTACATATCAACGGACCAACATATACCAACTTACCTACAGTACAGTACATATCAACGGACCAACATATACCAACTTACCTACAGTACAGTACATATCAACGGACCAACATATACCAACTTACCTACAGTACAGTACATATCAACGGACCAACATATACCAACTTACCTACAGTACAGTACATATCAACGGACCAACATATACCAACTTACCTACAGTACAGTACATATCAACGGACCAACATATACCAACTTACCTACAGTACAGTACATATCAACGGACCAACATATACCAACTTACCTACAGTACAGTACATATCAACGGACCAACATATACCAACTTACCTACAGTACAGTACATATCAACGGACCAACATATACCAACTTACCTACAGTACAGTACATATCAACGGACCAACATATACCAACTTACCTACAGTACAGTACATATCAATGGACCAACATATACCAACTTACCTACAGTACAGTACATATCAACGGACCAACATATACCAACTTACCTACAGTACAGTACATATCAACGGACCAACATATACCAACTTACCTACAGTACAGTACATATCAACGGACCAACATATACCAACTTACCTACAGTACAGTACATATCAACGGACCAACACATACCAACTTACCTACAGTACAGTACATATCAACGGACCAACATATACCAACTTACCTACAGTACAGTACATATCAACGGACCAACATATACCAACTTACCTACAGTACAGTACAATCAACGGACCAACATATACCAACTTACCTACAGTACATATCAACGGACCAACATATACCAACTTACCTACAGTACAGTACATATCAACGGACCAACATATACCAACTTACCTACAGTACAGTACATATCAACGGACCAACATATACCAACTTACCTACAGTACAGTACTATCAACGGACCAACATATACCAACTTACCTACAGTACAGTACATATCAACGGACCAACATATACCAACTTACCTACAGTACAGTACATATCAACGGACCAACATATACCAACTTACCTACAGTACAGTACATATCAACGGACCAACATATACCACTTACCTACAGTACAGTACATATCAACGGACCATATACCAACTTACCTACAGTACAGTACATATCAACGGACATATACCAACTTACCTACAGTACAGTACATATCAACGGACCAACCAACAGTACCAACCTACCAACAGTACAGTACATATCAACGGACCAACATATACCAACTTACCTACAGTACAGTACATATCAACGGACCAACATATACCAACTTACCTACAGTACAGTACATATCAACGGACCAACATATACCAACTTACCTACAGTACAGTACATATCAACGGACCAACATATACCAACTTACCTACAGTACAGTACATATCAACGGACCAACATATACCAACTTACCTACAGTACATATCAACGGACCAACATATACCAACTTACCTACAGTACAGTACATATCAACGGACCAACATATACCAACTTACCTACAGTACATATCAACGGACCAACATATACCAACTTACCTACAGTACAGTACATATCAACGGACCAACATATACCAACTTACCTACAGTACAGTACATATCAACGGACCAACATATACCAACTTACCTACAGTACAGTACATATCAACGGACCAACATATACCAACTTACCTACAGTACATATCAACGGACCAACATATACCAACTTACCTACAGTACAGTACATATCAACGGACCAACATATACCAACTTACCTACAGTACAGTACATATCAACGGACCAACATATACCAACTTACCTACAGTACAGTACATATCAACGGACCAACATATACCAACTTACCTACAGTACAGTACATATCAACGGACCAACATATACCAACTTACCTACAGTACAGTACATATCAACGGACCAACATATACCAACTTACCTACAGTACATATCAACGGACCAACATATACCAACTTACCTACAGTACAGTACATATCAACGGACCAACATATACCAACTTACCTACAGTACATATCAACGGACCAACATATACCAACTTACCTACAGTACAGTACATATCAACGGACCAACATATACCAACTTACCTACAGTACATATCAACGGACCAACATATACCAACTTACCTACAGTACAGTACATATCAACGGACCAACATATACCAACTTACCTACAGTACAGTACATATCAACGGACCAACACATACCAACTTACCTACAGTACAGTACATATCAACGGACCAACATATACCAACTTACCTACAGTACAGTACATATCAACGGACCAACATATACCAACTTACCTACAGTACAGTACATATCAACGGACCAACATATACCCTTACCTACAGTACAGTACATATCACTACCCTACAGTACATATCAACGGACCAACATATACACCTACAGTACAGTACAACGGACCCAACACTTATACAGTACGCAGTACATATCAACGGACCAACATATACCAACTTACCTACAGTACAGTACATATCAACGGACCAACATATACCAACTTACCTACAGTACAGTACATATCAACGGACCAACATATACCAACTTACCTACAGTACAGTACATATCAACGGACCAACATATACCAACTTACCTACAGTACAGTACATATCAACGGACCAACATATACCAACTTACCTACAGTACAGTACATATCAACGGACCAACATATACCAACTTACCTACAGTACAGTACATATCAACGGACCAACATATACCAACTTACCTACAGTACAGTACATATCAACGGACCAACATATACCAACTTACCTACAGTACAGTACATATCAACGGACCAACATATACCAACTTACCTACAGTACAGTACATATCAACGGACCAACATATACCAACTTACCTACAGTACAGTACATATCAACGGACCAACATATACCAACTTACCTACAGTACAGTACATATCAACGGACCAACATATACCAACTTACCTACAGTACAGTACATATCAACGGACCAACATATACCAACTTACCTACAGTACAGTACATATCAACGGACCAACATATACCAACTTACCTACAGTACAGTACATATCAACGGACCAACATATACCAACTTACCTACAGTACATATCAACGGACCAACATATACCAACTTACCTACAGTACAGTACATATCAACGGACCAACATATACCAACTTACCTACAGTACATATCAACGGACCAACATATACCAACTTACCTACAGTACAGTACATATCAACGGACCAACATATACCAACTTACCTACAGTACATATCAACGGACCAACATATACCAACTTACCTACAGTACAGTACATATCAACGGACCAACATATACCAACTTACCTACAGTACAGTACATATCAACGGACCAACATATACCAACTTACCTACAGTACAGTACATATCAACGGACCAACATATACCAACTTACTACAGTACAGTACATATCAACGGACCAACATATACCAACTTACCTACAGTACAGTACATATCAACGGACCAACATATACCAACTTACCTACAGTACAGTACATATCAATGGACCAACATATACCAACTTACCTACAGTACAGTACATATCAACGGACCACATATACCAACTTACCTACAGTACAGTACATATCAACGGACCAACATATACCAACTTACCTACAGTACAGTACATATCAACGGACCAACATATACCAACTTACCTACAGTACAGTACATCAACGGACCAACATATACCACTTACCTACAGTACAGTACATATCAACGGACCAACATATACCAACTTACCTACAGTACAGTACATATCAACGGACCAACATATACCAACTTACCTACAGTACAGTACATATCAACGGACCAACATATACCAACACTACTACAGTACAGTACATATCAACGGACCAACATATACCAACTTACCTACAGTACAGTACATATCAACGGACCAACATATACCAACTTACCTACAGTACAGTACATATCAATGGACCAACATATACCAACTTACCTACAGTACAGTACATATCAACGGACCAACATATACCAACTTACCTACAGTACAGTACATATCAACGGACCAACATATACCAACTTACCTACAGTACAGTACATATCAATGGACCAACATATACCAACTTACCTACAGTACAGTACATATCAACGGACCACATATACCAACTTACCTACAGTACAGTACATATCAACGGACCAACATATACCAACTTACCTACAGTACAGTACATAACAACGGACCACACATACCAACTTAGCTACAGTACAGTACATATCAACGGACCAACATATACCAACTTACCTACAGTACAGTACATGTCAACGGACCAACATATACCAACTTACATACAGTACAGTACATATCAATGGACCAACATATACCAACTTACCTACAGTACTGTACATATCAACGGACCAACATATACCAACTTACCTACAGTACATATCAACGGACCAACATATACCAACTTATCTACAGTACATATCAACGGACCAACACATACCAACTTACCTACAGTACAGTACATATCAACGGACCAACATATACCAACTTACCTACAGTACAGTACATATCAACGGACCAACATATACCAACTTACCTACAGTACAGTACATATCAACGGACCAACATACACCAACTTACCTACAGTACATATCAACGGACCAACATATACCAACTTACCTACAGTACAGTACATATCAACGGACCAACATATACCAACTTACCTACAGTACATATCAACGGACCAACATATACCAACTTACCTACAGTACATATCAACGGACCAACATATACCAACTTACCTACAGTACATATCAAAGGACCAACATATACCAACTTACCTACAGTACTGTACATATCAACGGACCAACATATACCAACTTACCTACAGTACAGTACATATCAACGGACCAACATATACCAACTTACCTACAGTACATATCAACGGACCAACATATACCAACTTACCTACAGTACAGTACATATCAACAGACCAACATATACCAACTTACCTACAGTACATATCAACGGACCAACATATACCAACTTACCTACAGTACAGTACATATCAACGGACCAACATATACCAACATACCTACAGTACAGTACATATCAACGGACCAACATATACCAACTTACCTACAGTACAGTACATGTCAACGGACCAACATATACCAACTTTCCTACAGTACAGTACATATCAACGGACCAACATATACCAACTTACCTACAGTACATATCAACGGACCAACATATACCAACTTACCTACAGTACAGTACATATCAACGGACCAACATATACCAATTTACCTACAGTACAGTACATATCAACGGACCAACATATACCAACTTACCTACAGTACAGTACATATCAACGGACCCACACATACCAACTTAGCTACAGTACAGTACATATCAACGGACCAACATATACCAACTTACCTACAGTACAGTACATGTCAACGGACCAACATATACCAACTTACCTACAGTACTGTACATATCAACGGACCAACATATACCAACTTACCTACAGTACAGTACATATCAACGGACCAACATATACCAACTTACCTACAGTACAGTACATATCAACGGACCAACATATACCAACTTACCTACAGTACAGTACATATCAATGGACCAACATATACCAACTTACCTACAGTACAGTACATATCAATGGACCAACATATACCAACTTACCTACAGTACAGTACATATCAATGGACCAACATATACCAACTTACCTACAGTACTGTACATATCAACGGACCAACATATACCAACTTACCTACAGTACATATCAACGGACCAACATATACCAACTTACCTACAGTACATATCAACGGACCAACATATACCAACTTTTTTTTTTTTTTTTTTTTTTTTGAGACAATGAACGGAGGAAGGAAAAACACAGATAAAACAAAAAGGTCCATGTGCCTAAAGGCATCCTCCATTCATAAAATGTTTGTAACAACTGGATTTAAACATTTGTTGATTGTAAGTTTGTGGAAAGCAATTCGAGGGAAGTGAATTCCAAAGAGTAGTACTTACCTACAGTACAGTACATATCAATGGACCAACATATACCAACTTACCTACAGTACAGTACATATCAACGGACCAACATATACCAACTTACCTACAGTACAGTACATATCAACGGACCAACATATACCAACTTACCTACAGTACAGTACATATCAATGGACCAACATATACCAACTTACCTACAGTACAGTACATATCAATGGACCAACATATACCAACTTACCTACAGTACAGTACATGTCAACGGACCAACATATACCAACTTAACTACAGTACAGTACATATCAACGGACCAACATATACCAACTTACCTACAGTACAGTACATGTCAACGGACCAACATATACCAACTTACCTACAGTACTGTACATATCAACGGACCAACATATACCAACTTACCTACAGTACAGTACATATCAACGGACCAACATATACCAACTTACCTACAGTACAGTACATATCAACGGACCAACATATACCAACTTACCTACAGTACAGTACATATCAATGGACCAACATATACCAACTTACCTACAGTACAGTACATATTGATGGACCAACATATACCAACTTACCTACAGTACAGTACATATCAATGGACCAACATATACCAACTTACCTACAGTACTGTACATATCAACGGACCAACATATACCAACTTACCTACAGTACATATCAACGGACCAACATATACCAACTTACCTACAGTACATATCAACGGACCAACACATACCAACTTACCTACAGTACAGTACATATCAACGGACCAACATATACCAACTTACCTACAGTACAGTACATATCAACGGACCAACATATACCAACTTACCTACAGTACAGTACAAATCAACGGACCAACATATACCAACTTACCTACAGTACAGTACATAGCAATGGACCAACATATACCAACTTACCTACAGTACTGTACATATCAATGGACCAACATATACCAACTTACCTACAGTACAGTACATATCAACGGACCAACATATACCAACTTACCTAGAGTACAGTACACATCAACGGACCAACATATACCAACTTACCTACAGTACAGTACATATCAACGGACCAACATATACCAACTTACCTACAGTACAGTACATATCAACGGACCAACATATGCCAACTTACCTACAGTACAGTACATATCAACGGACCAACATATACCAACTTACCTACAGTACAGTACATATCAACGGACCAACATATACCAACTTACCTACAGTACAGTACATATCAACGGACCAACACATACCAACTTACCTACAGTACAGTACATATCAACGGACCAACATATACCAACTTACCTACAGTACAGTACATATCAACGGACCAACATATACCAACTTACCTACAGTACAGTACATATCAACGGACCAACATATACCAACTTACCTACAGTACAGTACAAATCAACGGACCAACATATACCAACTTACCTACAGTACAGTACATATCAATGGACCAACATATACCAACTTACCTACAGTACAGTACATATCAACGGACCAACATATACCAACTTACCTACAGTACAGTACATATCAACGGACCAACATATACCAACTTACCTACAGTACAGTACATATCAACGGACCAACATATACCAACTTACCTACAGTACAGTACATATCAACAAACCAACATATACCAACTTACCTACAGTACAGTACATATCAACGGACCAACATATACCAACTTACCTACAGTACAGTACATATCAATGGACCAACATATACCAACTTACCTACAGTACAGTACATATCAATGGACCAACATATACCAACTTACCTACAGTACTGTACATATCAACGGACCAACATATACCAACTTACCTACAGTACATATCAACGGACCAACATATACCAACTTACCTACAGTACATATCAACGGACCAACACATACCAACTTACCTACAGTACAGTACATATCAACGGACCAACATATACCAACTTACCTACAGTACAGTACATATCAACGGACCAACATATACCAACTTACCTACAGTACAGTACAAATCAACGGACCAACATATACCAACTTACCTACAGTACAGTACATAGCAATGGACCAACATATACCAACTTACCTACAGTACTGTACATATCAATGGACCAACATATACCAACTTACCTACAGTACAGTACATATCAACGGACCAACATATACCAACTTACCTACAGTACAGTACACATCAACGGACCAACATATACCAACTTACCTACAGTACAGTACATATCAACGGACCAACATATACCAACTTACCTACAGTACAGTACATATCAACGGACCAACATATGCCAACTTACCTACAGTACAGTACATATCAACGGACCAACATATACCAACTTACCTACAGTACAGTACATATCAACGGACCAACATATACCAATTTACCTACAGTACAGTACATATCAACGGACCAACATATACCAACTTACCTACAGTACAGTACATATCAACGGACCAACATATACCAACTTACCTACAGTACAGTACATATCAATGGACCAACATATACCAACTTACCTACAGTACTGTACATATCAACGGACCAACATATACCAACTTACCTACAGTAGAGTACATATCAACGGACCAACATATACCAACTTACCTACAGTACAGTACATATCAATGGACCAACATATACCAACTTACCTACAGTACATATCAACGGACCAACATATACCAACTTACCTACAGTACAGTACATATCAACAAACCAACATATACCAACTTACCTACAGTACATATCAACGGACCAACATATACCAACTTACCTACAGTACAGAACATATCAACGGACCAACATATACCAACTTACCTACAGTACATATCAACGGACCAACATATACCAACTTACCTACAGTACTGTACATATCAACGGACCAACATATACCAACTTACCTACAGTACAGTACATATCAACGGACCAACATATACCAACTTACCTACAGTACAGTACATATCAACGGACCAACATATACCAACTTACCTACAGTACATATCAACGGACCAACATATACCAACTTACCTACAGTACAGTACATATCAACAGACCAACATATACCAACTTACCTACAGTACATATCAACGGACCAACATATACCAACTTACCTACAGTACAGTACATATCAACGGACCAACATATACCAACATACCTACAGTACAGTACATATCAACGGACCAACATATACCAACTTACCTACAGTACAGTACATGTCAACGGACCAACATATACCAACTTTCCTACAGTACAGTACATATCAACGGACCAACATATACCAACTTACCTACAGTACATATCAACGGAACAACATATACCAACTTACCTACAGTACAGTACATATCAACGGACCAACATATACCAACTTACCTACAGTACATATCAACGGACCAACATATACCAACTTACCTACAGTACAGTACATATTAACGGACCAACATATACCAACTTACCTACAGTACATATCAACGGACCAACATATACCAACTTACCTACAGTACAGTACATATCAATGGACCAACATATACCAACTTACCTACAGTACAGTACATATCAACGGACCAACATATACCAACTTACCTACAGTACAGTACATATCAACGGACCAACATATACCAACTTACCTACAGTACAGTACATATCAACGGACCCACACATACCAACTTATCTACAGTACAGTACATATCAACGGACCAACATATACCAACTTACCTACAGTACAGTACATATCAACGGACCAACATATACCAACTTACCTACAGTACAGTACATGTCAATGGACCAACATATACCAACTTACCTACAGTACAGTACATATCAATGGACCAACATATACCAACTTACCTACAGTACTGTACATATCAACGGACCAACATATACCAACTTACCTACAGTACATATCAACGGACCAACATATACCAACTTACCTACAGTACATATCAACGGACCAACACATACCAACTTACCTACTGTACAGTACATATCAACGGACCAACATATACCAACTTACCTACAGTACAGTACATATCAACGGACCAACATATACCAACTTACCTACAGTACAGTACATATCAACGGACCAACATATACCAACTTACCTACAGTACATATCAACGGACCAAAATATACCAACTTACCTACAGTACAGTACATATCAACGGACCAACATATACCAACTTACCTACAGTACATATCAACGGACCAACATATACCAACTTACCTACAGTACAGTACATATCAACGGACCAACATATACCAACTTACCTACAGTACATAGCAACGGACCAACATATACCAACTTACCTACAGTACTGTACATATCAATGGACCAACATATACCAACTTACCTACAGTACAGTACATATCAACGGACCAACATATACCAACTTACCTACAGTACAGTACATATCAACAGACCAACATATACCAACTTACCTACAGTATATATCAACGGACCAACATATACCAACTTACCTACAGTACAGTACATATCAACGGACCAACATATACCAACATACCTACAATACAGTACATATCAACGGACCAACATATACCAACTTACCTACAGTACAGTACATGTCAACGGACCAACATATACCAACTTTCCTACAGTACAGTACATATCAACGGACCAACATATACCAACTTACCTACAGTACATATCAACGGACCAACATATACCAACTTACCTACAGAACAGTACATATCAATGGACCAACATATACCAATTTACCTAC
>CM064498.1:56922733-56932733 GCA_032716605.1 Paralithodes platypus | reverse complement strand
CCCTATTCAACATCTGACAGACATTAATACAGCACAGAGCGAGCAAAACGTAATGCGAGCGGAGACACGACTTATTTGACCAACCGTACCATCGTTCACTACAGGAAGGTGAATTTATGCCACTCGGATTTTTAAAAGCGTTATATCCTAAATTCCGCCATCGTAATTCTAGGAAAATTAATACTACATCTTTGAGGGGAGATACTTGTTACAGGCAGCTTTGCCTTTGGTCTCCTTCATAAAGGCCGAAAATCGATAGAATAATGCCACAATCTCTAGAATATTGCTCTAAAATGTCTCAAATCTCCAGAATATCGCTATAATTCATGCTGCTAGATGTAAACAATTGCCTCTTGATCTAAGTAAATACCTATAGTTCTAGCGGAAAAGTGGCTAAATTGTCAACGTATCGAGTCCCTTCATGAGCTTCAAAACATGCTACAGAAAAGGCTATTATTCAGCTCAAGTTACTTCCATGTTTATGATATATTAAGGTGTCACTTAAAATCGGTAGAAGACACCTTGAAAAACGAATACACTAAAGGGAGGTATTTTTTTAATTGTTTATTATTATTTTTATTTTTTGTATATATTTTAAAGTTTCATCTCTGGACCTCCATCTAGCTTAAAAAATACCACCACGACCCCCTTTCGAGATAAATTTGTGCATTTTTCGGTAGAAAAATGACCCTGCTGAAGGTCGATTCCTCCTAAATTGCAGGCTCCCTATCGTCTTTAGGAAAAAATCGATACCTAAATGGCACGATTAAAGGTCTTGAAATTGCCAAACTAATGGAGCAATTCTCTTAAAATCTCAAAACGAATGGGGCCAAGCATGAGGGAGAAGGGGGTCCAGAAGCCCCCCCCCCCCCCCCCTCCTCCAGCCAAATACTAAATATTTAGGCTATGAAGTTATCGTTAGTACCAGACTTTGATACCAAGTCCAACATAGAATGACTGGTATGTGGGTGTTTACATAATATTTAGGCTATGAAGTTATCGTTAGTACCAGACTTTGATACCAAGTCCAACATAGAATGACTGGTATGTGGGTGTTTACATAATATTTAGGCTATGAAGTTATCGTTAGTACCAGACTTTGATACCAAGTCCAACATAGAATGACTGGTATGTGGGTGTTTACATAATATTTAGGCTATGAAGTTATCGTTAGTACCAGACTTTGATACCAAGTCCAACATAGAATGACTGGTATGTGGGTGTTTACATAATATTTAGGCTATGAAGTTATCGTTAGTACCAGACTTTGATACCAAGTCCAACATAGAATGACTGGTATGTGGGTGTTTACATAATATTTAGGCTATGAAGTTATCGTTAGTACCAGACTTTGATACCAAGTCCAACATAGAATGACTGGTATGTGGGTGTTTACATAATATTTAGGCTATGAAGTTATCGTTAGTACCAGACTTTGATACCAAGTCCAACATAGAATGACTGGTATGTGGGTGTTTACATAATATTTAGGCTATGAAGTTATCGTTAGTACCAGACTTTGATACCAAGTCCAACATAGAATGACTGGTATGGGTGTTTACATAATATTTAGGCTATGAAGTTATCGTTAGTACCAGACTTTGATACCAAGTCCAACATAGAATGACTGGTATGTGGGTGTTTACATAATATTTAGGCTATGAAGTTATCGTTAGTACCAGACTTTGATACCAAGTCCAACATAGAATGACTGGTATGTGGGTGTTTACATAATATTTAGGCTATGAAGTTATCGTTAGTACCAGACTTTGATACCAAGTCCAACATAGAATGACTGGTAGGTGGGTGTTTACATAATATTTAGGCTATGAAGTTATCGTTAGTACCAGACTTTGATACCAAGTCCAACATAGAATGACTGGTATGTGGGTGTTTACATAATAACGTCTGGTAATAACGAGTGGGTATCCTAATATGTACGCTAGTGTGTGTGTGTGTGTGTGTGGGTGTGGGTGTTTTTTGAGATATAAAGAGAGTGTATGTATTTCGTGTGGGGGAGGGGGGGGGGGTGTAGTGTGTAGGAAAGCGCTCGTGTGAGTCTGTGTGTAAGATTACGTGTGTGTGTATGTGTGCATGTGTTCATATGTACATGTGATTGTGGGTGGGTAGGGTCAGAAACAGGGTGTGTGTGTGTGAGAATATGGCGTGTTAGTTTATATGTGTATGTACAGTATGTGTGTGTGTGCGTGTGTGGGTTCAGCAGCTTGAGGTCTAAAGTGTTGATAGCGATAACCCGATAAGTGGCCAGGTCTGATTAGCCTAAATGCAGACAAGAGTGATATAAACTGACAGTATGGCGTCAGTCTCTGTGTTGATGTGATGTGTAAGGTGCTGTGACGGTTTATGGGGCTCATGTTGAAGTGTATGGTGCTGTGAAGGTCTATATGACTCATGTGACGGTTTATGGTGCTGTGACGGTCTTTTGTGCTGATCCATGTTGTGTGGTTTGGTTGGCGCTCAAACGTACTGTGCTGTGCTATTCAAAGCCCACCCTTCATTATGTCATCTAGTGCTGTTACCTGATACCAGATACACTGCTATAACACGTGATCAGTAATTAGTATCCTGTGTTAATTAACTGGCATTACTTAGGTTAAGTCAAGTGCCTTGTGAATATATCCGTATTGTGACTTTTTGAGGTACTGTATAGTGAAGTGCAACGAACTTAAAGGCTGATACCAAGTGCTCGATATATTTAAGTTTCTTGGGAGCTTGTGCTGGTTCACTTTCCCGGGACTGGCTTTTGTATCGGCGCAAGCTCGTAGTTTAGTTGGTAAAAAGAGAAAATAGTCAAGAAACGGAAGACTAATGAGAGAGATAATAGCGGTGCTTCGTTCCACTAACCTCTCCCTTCTCACCAATTCCCAATTCATATTGTTCTAATTTCCCCACCCTCCTTTCTTGACGTTTAGCTCTTCATTTGCCTTCTGTAATTCGGCTCGCTGCCCTTAATATCCACACTGCTGAAGCCGGGTTGAAAGGGATGGTGAAGTGCAAAGAAGTAAGCGGACAAAGTGTGGTCAAGGCACCTGATAAAGCGTCATTTTTAAGTGTTGTAAAATAAGCAGGTGAAGTGTGTTTGGATATTCACTGAGGAGAGGACTGGTGAAGTGACATTTGTAAGGCAAAGTGTGCGGAAGCTACCCAGTAAAGCGTCTCATTTAAGAGCGGTGATAGGTTCTGCAGCAAGCAATTGAAGACTTGCTGTGGAGGTGTCAAGTGAAGTGCCCAATTTAAACATTGTATTCAACGGATCCAGGGAATTTTGTTGTGAGTATCGGGAAGAGGGGGGCCTGGGTGAAGTAGTTAGAGGGCCTCGTGTTCTGGCGGGGAGGATTCAGGACTTGGGTGGTGGGGTCAGGGGCCAAACACCACCACCTCTGCCACATGGGGCGGGACGGCAGCAGGGCAGGGCAAGCAAGATGACAATGGCGAGAATTAAGACAAGGGGCAATGGACCTTGGGCACTCCTCCTTTGCTTTCTTCTGCTGGCCGCTGCTACACAAGCTGCGGCCATCCTTAGCACTGTCACTCCGTCCCGCCCCAACACAACAACTCGGCAAAACAATGTCTTGACACCCCACAAGGCGGAAGTAGAGACAACTTTAACTAAGGTGGAAGAGCAGCAATCACTCTCCAGTATAACAGGGATTGAGGCAGGAATGAGAGCAGTGCCTAAACCAAAGGTATCTGCGAGATTCTGGTGTTCCAGTAAGAAGAGAAATCTCTGGTTGACAGAGGAACTCAAGTCTGCATGGCAGAACTCTCACAGCCCCGTCACCAACAAACTATCACCCCTGGCAAGGTCTCTCATGGTGAAGTCAAACAAGACAAATGAATCAAATGAGCAGAATGAGGCACAAGTAAGGGATATGGTGGCGATTCCAGAAATGATGTTACCTGCCGACTGCAACTATATGGAGAGGATCAACCTACACTCCGTGTTGTGCTCGGGACACAACATTACTAAGATACCGTCATTCCCACTAGCTCAACAAGTGAAGAGCCTGCACTTCGATAATACCAGAATTCAGACGGTGACGAATGTGAGCGGTCTTCCTCGCAGTCTCCAAGTCCTGGCCTTTACATCGGGCAATCTCGGATCATTCAACGGCGTAAACTTTTACAAGCTGAGGAACTTGACGACGCTCATGCTGGACTACAACTCCCTCAGTACCTGGAGCTTCAGTACTTTCAACGTGCCCACTAATACATATAATGCTACCATTACCTACATCTCGCTGCGGAATAACCTCATAACATATCCAGTAAGTTACTTCTTTTATGTATTATAAGACAGATATAAACACAATTGAGATATCGTAATGCGAGTGAATTTTCATTAAAATAGATAATGTTTCACTTATAATATTTTTCGAGTCACTAGTAATTTGTAAAAATGTATATAATCAAATGTTATCAACTTTAATAACTACGTTATTTACATATCTCACTACAGGAATAATAACTACGTTATTTACATATCTCACTACAGGAATAATAACTACGTTATTTACATATCTCACTACAGGAATAATAACTACGTTATTTACATATCTCACTACAGGAATAATAACTACGTTATTTACATATCTCACTACAGGAATAATAACTACGTTATTTACATATCTCACTACAGGAATAATAACTACGTTATTTACATATCTCACTACAGGAATAATAACTACGTTATTTACATATCTCACTACAGGAATAATAACTACGTTATCTACATATCTCACTACAGGAATAATTAGTTGATCGGACAATATTATTCATTTATGAGATTAAGTTTTGTTGTTCGCTCTACCATCATTAAGTTTTGTTGTTCGCTCTACCATCATTAAGTTTTGTTGTTCGCTCTACCATCATTAAGTTTTGTTGTTCGCTCTACCATCATTAAGTTTTGTTGTTCGCTCTACCATCATTAAGTTTTGTTGTTCGCTCTACCATCATTAAGTTTTGTTGTTCGCTCTACCATCATTAAGTTTTGTTGTTCGCTCTACCATCATTAAGTTTTGTTGTTCGCTCTACCATCATTAAGTTTTGTTGTTCGCTCTACCATCATTAAGTTTTGTTGTTCGCTCTACCATCATTAAGTTTTGTTGTTCGCTCTACCATCATTAAGTTTTGTTGTTCGCTCTACCATCATTAGCATACCAAGTGTACAGTCTAGTTCACGGATGGAATTATGTCATTGAGTCATGTCATAAGTGGCTTAAGGGGAGATGGCACATCTTTCTGGCCTCCCTTCTTCCTCATGGGAAGCCCCTTTTGTTTACTGATTTTAAGATGTTAGGATTATTGGTTTGGCGATTTTGAGACCTTTCACCCCATTTCTTTGTCAATATTAAGACCTTGCATGCGTGCCATTTAAGTGTCGATTTTTTTCGTGGCGAGCGATAGCGAGCCTGTAATTTTAGTAGAAACTGGCCTTCGGACGGGACATTATTCTATCAAAAAATGTACAAATTTATTTTGAAAGAGGGTCTAGGGGGTATTTATTTAAGCTTGATAGAGGTCTAGCGAGGAAACAAACAAAATTATATTTAATTGAATATATAGGCCAAAAAATGACCACTATCCCCTTAAAATGAATGACAGCTGATTGTTGAGGTCCTTCCTAAGCTAACGTACATTAGTTAAGAACAACGCACATTGTTGAGGTCCTTCCGAAGCTAACGTACATTAGTTCATTAAGAACAACGCACATTGTTGAGGTCCTTCCGAAGCTAACGTACATTAGTTCATTAAGAACAACGCACATTGTTGAGGTCCTTCCGAAGCTAACGTACATTAGTTCATTAAGAACAACGCACATTGTTGAGGTCCTTCCGAAGCTAACGTACATTAGTTCATTAAGAACAACGCACATTGTTGAGGTCCTTCCGAAGCTAACGTACATTAGTTCATTAAGAACAACGCACATTGTTGAGGTCCTTCCGAAGCTAACGTACATTAGTTCATTAAGAACAACGCACATTGTTGAGGTCCTTCCGAAGCTAACGTACATTAGTTCATTAAGAACAACGCACATTGTTGAGGTCCTTCCGAAGCTAACGTACATTAGTTCATTAAGAACAACGCACATTGTTGAGGTCCTTCCGAAGCTAACGTACATTAGTTCATTAAGAACAACGCACATTGTTGAGGTCCTTCCGAAGCTAACGTACATTAGTTCATTAAGAACAACGCACATTGTTGAGGTCCTTCCGAAGCTAACGTACATTAGTTCATTAAGAACAACGCACATTTACTTGAGTTAACCCTAGACCATTTCCTGGCACTTCCAAGTAAACTATTGGTTATGGGGAGAGTGGCCGTTATTTTGGTCTATTCATTTATGTATTTATATATTTTTAGTTTCCTCAGTAGACTTTCATCAAGTTTAAAAGAAAAAAAAAACCTAGACCCCCCTTCAACATAAATTTGTAAATTTGTCCGTAGAAAAAAGTCCCGGCCTAAGGTCGGTTCGTCTTAAAATTACAGGCTCGCTAGGAAAGAATCGACACCTAAATGGTACGAAAGGTCTTGAAATTGACAACGAAATGGGGCGAAAGGTATTACAACCGCCAAACTGATTGACCGAACATCACAAAACCTCAAAACTAATTGGGCTAAACACTAGGAAGAAAGGGGTCCAGAAAAACGACCAATCTCCCCTTAACAGGATTACTTGGGCTTAATTCAACCGTTGGATTCCTAAAGATTAACCCTAAGCTGAGTGATAATCGTTTTTTGATAAATTGGTAGTTAAGGAGAGGGGGTAGTTTTTATGGTCCCCCGTCTTCCTCATGTTTAGCCCCATTAGTTTTCAGATTATAAGACGTTCGGCCCATTAGTTTGACGATTTTAACACCTTTCACCCCATTGCGTTGTCAGTTTTAAGACCTTTCGTGCCATTTAGGTGTCGATTTTTATCCTGGTGAGGGATAGCGAGCCTGTTAGTTTAAGAGCAACCGGCCCTCGGCCGGGACATTTTCTACCGAAAAATGTACAAATATTTCTTGAAGGGGGTGTTTTTTAAAGCTTGATGGAGGTCAAGCGAGGAAACTTTAAAAAAAAAATAATAATAATAATAATAATATATAAACCAATAGAACAAAAAAATAGCCGGTATCCCCTTAACATAATATATATAAATTTAGATGATCTGCTGGAATAGTGTAATGTTGGTTATTGTTGCGTCCATGGCCCCATCACTGTAGCTCAGGTCAGGTCAAGGTGTTGAGGGATAAGCCTTTACAACGGTACCGAGCACCCACTTTCTACTTTTCCTATTTTCTGAAGAGTGTAAAGAGGGGAAAAGGGGTGTTGGAGAGAGAGGAAGCTGTTGGAGTGGCTTTGTTTTGTCCGCCTTGAAGTACAATATAACACTATAGGTTTGAGAAGGTTATATAAAGTGATCATAACAATGTACCCTTTTATTGGTATAGTAGCAGTAATACATCCGTCTATGACTCTAGTATAAGGATAGAAAGCTAAATAACTATCAATAATACCCAATGATCTATACTTTTCATACCACTACAATGTAAACAAAACAAAATATATATATATATATATATATATATATATATGTTAGTAAAGCCAGGTAATACATTTTCTTTAATACATACGAGGTTGAAAGAAATGGCAATTTCTGCGTTGGAAATTTTATTATTCAAAGTTTCCAGGTCTCTGATGAGTTTTCGCTGGGTGGCAGGAAGTAGATGAATGAGATTAGCAAAATTCATGGTGGTACAGGGTTACATTAATGTACATCATGATACAGGATATACGACGCGTTTCACTGGACAACCAGCATTATCAAGTAAGGATAGAATGATATAAAAGGTAAACAGGAAGGGTATATATAGAGGGTGGAGGATCAGAGGAGGCGAAAATCAGGGGGCAAAAGTCTGCTATTGGTGGAGGGGTATTCTAGGAGAGAAAAAGAGAGAGAGAGAGAAAGAGAGGACCGCGTCACGCATGCGCACTGGATGCGGGAAGGTGGTGGTCGGTTGGCGGGGTCGAAGCTGATTGGCTGCGTGTCGAGGGGCGTGGCCTAAGTTGCGTAGTAAGTGTGGCGCCGGCAGAAGACGAAGCTGAAGGAGGTAGCGCGGGGGGCTGCGTCAAGGGCACCGGGGGGCGAGGGGGGGCGCTAGGTCCTGTAAGATAGTGCCTTTTGGCAGAAGGAAGGATCTGAAGGTCCAGAGTTTGGTTGTTGATGTTAGGTAATCTCCTTGGGTCACTTTCTTTATCGAGTATGGTGGTGTGTTTCTCTAACTCGTTGCGTGTGAGGTGGGGGTGGTTAGGGGTGAGATAGTGGTCTTTGATGGCTCCAGCCTGAAGGTGAAGAGTTAACCGACGTGAAAGACGAGTCTGCGTCATGCCAATATAGGAATGAGGTCCACAGTCCTCATAATTACAGGTATGTTGGTAAATGACGTGATCGTCGGTCATCGGGCTCTTTGTCTTGGTGGAAGCAGATTTGTTGCGAAGAACGAGGTTGGAGGTCTTGGGGGATTTGTAATAAATTATTAATTTGATTTTGTTTTCCGGGTTGGTTGGGTGGACATGCTTGGAGATTATTTCTTTTAAGATGGCCTCGTCATTTTTGTGTTCAGAGGACATAAAATTGCGGTAGAAGATCTTAATTTCATTGGGGGGGTCAATGTTGGGAGGGCTTTGGGTGTACCATTTTTCAAGGTGGTGGTTGATGGTGCTGGAGATGTCGGAGTTGGAGTATCCGCTATTCACTAAAACTTGGGATAGTCTTTCTAGTTCCTGGTGGGTGTCGGCCCAGGTAGAGCAGTGCGTGAGGGCTCTCCTTACATAAGCGGATATGGAGGATAGAAGATAACGGCGGGGGCGTTCACTATCGCCATTGAGGCATTGACCTGTGTTAGTTGGTTTAGTGTAGATGGTGGTTTTGAACCCATGGTCGTTCAGAGCTACGAGGATGTCGAGGAAGGGGAGTTGTCCATTGTTTGATTTTTCAAAGGTGAAGTTAAGTCCGGAGGAGGTCATGAAGTGACGCTGGAGTTCCTGTAGTTCGTGGAGGTCCTTGATTTGCACGAAGATGTCATCCACGTATCTACAGTAGAAGGCGGGTCGTTGGGCAGCTAGGAGCTCTTCCTCGATGGTACCCATAAAAAAGTTCGCAAACAGAACTCCTAGGGGGCTGCCCATCGCCACACCATCTATCAGCTTGTACATGTTGCCCCGGGGGCAAAGGGGCAAAGGGGGCCTCCTTGGTACATAGCTCCAGCAGAGTTTTCAGGGCCTTCTCCAGGATGTCCAGTGTTGGTGTATCAGGGCAATGGTAAATTCGACGTAGAATCATGTCAATGGTCCTATCCACTGGCACGTTGGTAAACAGGCTTTCTATGTCGAGGAAGGCGATTGTGTGGTTGTTGTTCCGGGGGGCGTCTCGTAAAATTTCCAAGAAATCGTGGGCTGAGAACATAATAATTGATATTGGTTCAGGAGTGATTTATCGAGAGGACTTCCCTAGTAGTTAAGGCCCCATTAATTGCTCTTTCCATTCACATATGCATAGCCTACGTGAGTTGCAGTTGGGATGTGTGTACATGCTTAGATTGATATGCAGGATTCGAAGTTGCATAATAAATCGTAGGCAGTGTCCACCATCCTTTAACTGTCTTCGTGGTGCGATGCATAAGGTGTTGATTTTCGGTGTGAGCGTCCTGGGTTCGAATCCACGGACTGCCACATGTGTTTGTAAATTTCATTAATCGATTTTAGGAGTATAGTTGGTTGTTGGAAGGAACATAATAATTGATATTGGTTCAGGAGTGATTTATCGAGAGGATTTCCCTAGTGGTTAAGGCCCCATTAATTGCTCTTTCCATTCACATATGCATAGCCTACGTGAGTTGCAGTTGGGATGTGTGTACATGCTTAGATTGATATGCAGGATTCGAAGTTGCATAATAAATCGTAGGCAGTGTCCACCATCCTTTAACTGTCTTCG
>CM064498.1:56727733-56917733 GCA_032716605.1 Paralithodes platypus | reverse complement strand
CTCTTAACTATAGTTCTTAAAGCTAGCGCATGCTAAGCCAGCTAAGGATAGCCCAATAAGGCCGATTAGGCATATTTCCATTGGGGTCCTGTACTACTACCCCATCCCCTTGCTCATGAGGGACGGTAACGACTCAGTGCTTGTGAAAATCCTTTAATGCGCCGAGCGTGGGTGCGATCCTGGGATCTTCTGGGTGGAAGTCCAAGACGCTAGTCACTACATCAGCGAGCCGCTATCCTGACCGTTATAAGAGTCTTTCATGGACTGAGTGGATGAGGTGATTTTAGGACTTTTACAGTATAACGCACCCCAGAACCAGTGCCTGGGATTCCATACCGTAAGGACTCTAGATGCAGAGTGCCGTTATGCAAAGCTATGGTATCTCACAGAGCCCTACCTTTCCAAAGCCCAGACAGTACATAAACTTTAGTAAGGTTTAGAGGTCGGTTGACTACCAATAAAGGGCTTGACAAATCAGCATTCTTTATTGATAGTAAAGACTAGTAATCAAGGCAGAGGAACGGATATTAGGTTGTCTCCAGTGAGATCTAATATCAAATTCCTTTGATGAGCCAAGATCTAAATAATCCTAAATAGAGCTTTACAACCAGTGCTGTCAGGGTTCTATTTAGTATCAAACCCAAATCTTCCAGCTGTTATTTACCTTCCAGTGAGGGTAATTAATAGCTTTCCAACTGTGTAGATCTGAACCCTGCCTGTCATAGTCTTACCTCTCTCTGAGTTTCTCCGGTGTCCCTTCTCCAGCTAATAAGGACAGGGGGGGGGGGGGGGGGAAGGCCCTGAGGTGGTTGGGGTAGTCCCTCTTGGCTTCTCGGTCACGGTGGTGATGCAGCTTGGAGGAAGAAGGGCGCGTGGAGGTATGGTGTCTATGCAGCCTTTTAGTGGTCTTCCTTTCCTCCGTGCTTTTCTTTCTCCTTATGGCATCAGGGTTATTAATGGTGACTTGTATATCCTTGCCGGGTGTTGGAGGGGGTGCGAAAGCTATGGCTGCAACTCTGGCGCATCTTGGTGGTGGGGTGTGTACGTGGTATGTGCGGGAAAACTGCTTGGCGGTAGTAGCGTGGTATTTAATTGCCTCGTTATCTTAATATATATGTATGTATATATATTATACATATAAATTATATACAGTATATTTTATATTAAGTAACACCCCATTCTTAACATTAATCATCAATTACAAACCCAATGCACTTGAATAAACTAATGAAAGCATATGGTCCTCCCGGGATCCGAACTGGGGACACCACACCCAGAACATAAGCATCTAAACCATTACACCACCAACACAGTTATATCCACGATTAATATCCATTTTCGAATTTTGGATATCGATCTAATCATGTACTCGACCCAACTGCATTATGGAAAGCATAATGTTTTAGTGAATGGAAAGAACAATGAAGCTTTGATTGTTTATAGTGTGTTGTGAGTGTCCTTTCTACACTCCTAACCCCTTCTGTACCGGCGACGTCTTTTGTATTCTATTCTAGCTATATTTAGACGATTATGTGCAGTTTAAGAAGGATCTGTGGTAGTAAAAAGGGTTAAGTGAGCTAGTTCGAAGCCTGTAACTTACTTGAGGCCCTTTTGAAGCTGTTATAATGGCCTAAACCTAGCTATAATATAACTAAGAAGACTTTGCCGGTACAGGATGGGTTAAGTTCCGTTAGTGGTTAGGATCCCATATATTTACTATACTTGGTGTTATTTATAGGCTCAAGGTAAACTGTACTGTAACTCATTGTTCGATACTTGATGGAGAGATAGCAAACGGTTATGTCGCTCAGTTATATTAATGCCAAGTTTTCCTAAGTTATTTCCTATTTCGCTGCCATCTCTTCATAATAGCTGAATAAACAAGATGAGATCACGACAACTTACCGCCAGCTGGAAATAAACAGGGTATATTGGTATAAGGTGATGGTATAATATGGTACGGGTCTTATACTGATTGGTCGGTACTGATTGGCCGGTACTGATTGGTCGGTACTGATTGGTCGGTACTAAATTATTGGTCGGTACTAATTGGCCGGTACTGATTGGTCGGTACTGATTGGTCAGTATTAATTGGTCGGTACTAATTGGTCGGTACTGATTGGTCAGTATTAATTGGTCGGTACTGATTGGTCGGTACTGATTGGTCGGTATTAATTGGTCGGTACTGATTGGTCGGTACTGATTGGTTGGTATTAATTGGTCGGTACTGATTGGTCGGTACTAATTGGTCGGTACTGATTGGTCAGTACTGATTGGTTGGTATTGATTGGTTGGTACTGCTTGGTCGGTACTGATTGGTTGGTATTAATTGGTCAGTACTGATTGGTTGGTATTAATTGGTCGGTACTGATTGGTTGGTATTAATTGGTCGGTACTGATTGGTTGGTGTTAATTGGTCGGTACTGATTGGTTGGTACTGATTGGTTGGTATTACTTGATTGGTACTGATTGGTTGGTATTAATTGGTCGGTACTGATTGGTCGGTCTGATTGGATGGTATTGATTGGTCTGTACTGATTGGTTGGTATTAATTGGTCAGTACTGATTGGTTGGTATTAATTGGTCGGTACTGATTGGTTGGTATTAATTGGTCGGTACTGATTGGTTGGTATTAATTGGTCGGTACTGATTGGTCGGTACTGATTGGTTGGTATTAATTGGTCGGTACTGATTGGTCAGTACTGATTGGTTGGTATTAATTGGTCGGTACTGATTGGTTGGTATTAATTGGTCGATACTGATTGGTCGGTCTGATTGGTTGGCATTGATTGGTCGGTACTGATTGGTTGGTATTAATTGGTCGGTACTGATTGGTTGGTATTAATTGGTCGGTACTGATTGGTCGGTACTGATTGGTCGGTCTTGAAGCTCCTACCAAGGTTGTCGACGCGTATACATTAAGGGGAGATGGGTCGTATACATTAAGGGGAGATGGGTCGTTTTTCTAGATCCCCTTCTCCCTCAAGTTTAGCCCCATTTATTTTTAGATTTTAAAATGTTTGGCCCATTAGTTTGTCGATTTTAAGAGCTTTCGCCCCATTTCTTTGTCAATATTAAGACCTATCATGCTAATTAGGTGTCGATATTTTTCCTGGCGAACGATAGTGAGCCTCTAATTATAGAAGCACCGGCCTTCGGGGGATCTAATGGATGTTATGTAAGTTTGATGGAGGTCTTGGGAGGAAACTAGAAAAATATTGAATATATGAAATAATCGACCAAAAACTAAACCCTTCCCCCTTAACCCCTTCTGTACCGGTGCCGTCCTTTTAACTTTATTCTGGTTACTATCAAATGATTTATTTCAGTTTTAAAAGGACCTCCAGCGATTAACAGGCTTCGAACTATCTCACGTAACCCTTTTTACTGCCACAGATCCCTCTTAAACTACACACAATCGTCTAAATATAGCTAAAATATAAACTAAAACACGTCACCGGTAGAGAAGGGGTTAAGGGGAGGTTTTTAGTCTCCTTCCTAGAACTCCATCAAGCTGTAAAAAATACCCCCAAGACCCACCTTCGAGATAAATGTGTACATTTTTCGGTAGAAAAATTTCCCAGCCAAGTTCCTCCTAAATTACAGGCTCACTATCGCTCGCCAGGAAAATATCGACCCCTAGATGGCATGATGGGTCCTAACATTGACAGAATTGGGAAGAAAGTTCTTAATATCACCACACTAATGGGGTGAACGTCTTAAATCTCGAAGCTAATGGGGCATAGCATGAGGGAGAAGAGGGTCCAGAAAAAAAAACCGCAAGTGAAAATTTGTCCTTAAAGTCTTGATAAAACCGATGCCTTTGTTGTCTGTATAGCCTGATAGCGGCGGTGTTCCCCGTGGTAACCGATGCCTTTGTTGTCTGTATAGCCTGATAGCGGCGGTGTTCCCCGTGGTAACCGATGCCTTTGTTGTCTGTATAGCCTGATAGCGGCGGTGTTCCCCGTGGTAACCGATGCCTTTGTTGTCTGTATAGCCTGATAGCGGCGGTGTTCCCCGTGGTAACCGATGCCTTTGTTGTCTGTGTTACGATCCAGGTTCTCAAAGACACAGGGCTCTTCAACATTGGACTAGATAATGGCAAAATGCAACAACGGTAACACTAGATCCAACCCCTGCCTTAAACACTGGAAAACAAAACACCATTACCGCCCTGAGTTGTGCCTGGACCACGAGGTATCCTATGACTCGGTAACTGGTGCACACACACTAGGCTGACGCTCGATGAAACAGCCTATTCTCAAACAGTAAAAGATTACTCGTTTAGGTTACACAAAGAAAAGATAAGTAACGTGATTATTTAACGTTACGGTAGATACTCAAATAACTGGCACTCCTGTATTAAAGAAAGTGCAATGCTAGTCCTGCAACATCAACTGGAAACTTCTGAAATAAGTCTGATGCTGGGAAGATGTTCGTAAAGAATCTTGAACAATTATAATGCAGAATACGGGTCACAATAAATACTAGGACATATAGTAATAATAGGCAGGCGAATAATAAAGACTGTGCAAAGGTAGTAATGCTCGACAACTAAAGAAATGCTTCATGACACAACGCAACAGCCTACTAGGGTTGTGCAACTCAACAACAACCTCGGCTCAAAAGTGCAGTGAATAATAATGTGGCATACATATAATAATGGAGCTTATCTCTAGCCAGTGTCTGCTCGGTTAATAAAGTCTAGCTGGGGTATCAAGGCAGGGCAACAATGGGCGAGCATGCGGCTTGTAGCCTAACGTTGTCCGAAGGTGGTATAATGAAGATTACGTTATATGACGGGGATGCTCTCTTGATAAATCTAGGTCTCTAGTACCTAGTTCTATCCTGGCGATCCCTCAGAAGTCAACACAAAGAGGCAGCACTATGTTGTGAGGGATAGGCTATGGCCCTCTCACACCACAGTGCTGTGCTCGCAAAGTAAACCCACCCGAAGACAACCTAGGCTCCCACAGTACCTGTCGATATCGTGCAGGGCTTAGCTAAGACTGCACACATCGGAGACAACGACACAGTAACCTTACCCCCAGTCTAGCTTTAAATAACTAAGCAGAATCACTCAACACCCTGCCAGGGAGACATATACCGGTCTACAACCTTCCCGAGAGAGGACACACACGGAAAAGTCCGTCTCTCCAAACCTCATTAAAGCCTAATACATAGAAATATCTGAGAGCTTCGCGTACAATACGACTGGCCGACGGTGAACGTCTATGCTGAAACCAGAAGGGATGATGAGTTTAATAAAGATTAGAGAATGAGAAAGGAGAAGTCGAGAGAGAGAAATAGTATGCAAAGTGGCGAGTATGGGGGACAGAATTGCAAAGGATGTAGACGATACGCGTGTCAGGCCAGCTCTGAGCTGGTAAAAAACACGAGGCCGCGATGAGCAGGGACCAGTTGACCACCCGGCCGCCAACGCTGTCAGCGCCCAAGCGGGCCGCGTGATAGCCCGCCCCGCTGCCAGGTGTACCCCGTCACCCTCTCTCGCTCGCCTCTCACACAAGCAACATTTATATTATAGCGAATATAAAATACAGGGCGCGGTCACAGACCAAAACAAAGACCATTTCTAGACTGTCTGTGGCAACACGACACTAATAACATAAAGCAGATCATTCTAGGACAACTGTAGCCCATACCCCACATCCTGGCGAGCGCTAGCGAGCTGCAATGCCCCACGCAACCATTCTGCTAGCGCCGGGAGGCGTCACATCTGTATAGCCTGATAGCGGCGGTGTTCCCCGTGGTAACCGATGCCTTTGTTGTCTGTATAGCCTGATAGCGGCGGTGTTCCCCGTGGTGACCGATGCCTTTGTTGTCTGTATAGCCTGATAGCGGCGGTGTTCCCCATGGTAACCGATGCCTTTGTTGTCTGTATAGCCTGATAGCGGCGGTGTTCCCCGTGGTAACCGATGCCTTTGTTGTCTGTATAGCCTGATAGCGGCGGTGTTCCCCGTGGTAACCGATGCCTTTGTTGTCTGTATAGCCTGATAGCGGAGGTGTTCCCCATGGTAACCGATGCCTTTGTTGTCTGTATAGCCTGATAGCGGCGGTGTTCCCCATGGTAACCGATGCCTTTGTTGTCTGTATAGCCTGATAGCGGCAGTGTTCCCCGTGGTAGCCGATGCCTTTGTTGTCTATATAGCCTGATAGCGACGGTGTTCCCCGTGGTAACCGATGCCTTTGTTGTCTGTATAGCCTGATAGCGGCGGTGTTCCCCATGGTAACCGATGCCTTTGTTGTCTGTATAGCCTGATAGCGGCGGTGTTCCCCATGGTAACCGATGCCTTTGTTGTCTGTATAGCCTGATAGCGGCGGTGTTCCCCGTGGTAACCGATGCCTTTGTTGTCTGTATAGCCTGATAGCGGCGGTGTTCCCCGTGGTAACCGATGCCTTTGTTGTCTGTATAGCCTGATAGCGGCGGTGTTCCCCATGGTAACCGATGCCTTTGTTGTCTGTATAGCCTGATAGCGGCGGTGTTCCCCGTGGTAACCGATGCCTTTGTTGTCTGTATAGCCTGATAGCGGCGGTGTTCCCCGTGGTAACCGATGCCTTTGTTGTCTGTATAGCCTGATAGCGGCGGTGTTCCCCGTGGTAACCGATGCCTTTGTTGTCTGTATAGCCTGATAGCGGCGGTGTTCCCCGTGGTAACCGATGCCTTTGTTGTCTGTATAGCCTGATAGCGGCGGTGTTCCCCGTGGTAACCGATGCCTTTGTTGTCTGTATAGCCTGATAGCGGCGGTGTTCCCCGTGGTAACCGATGCCTTTGTTGTCTGTATAGCCTGATAGCGGCGGTGTTCCCCGTGGTAACCGATGCCTTTGTTGTCTGTATAGCCTGATAGCGGCGGTGTTCCCCGTGGTAAAAACACTAATATTAGCCTTTCTATCTCCAGAATTTCGCAAGAATTCATGTTGCAAGATGTAAAATGTTGCCTATAGATCGGAATAAATAGCTGTAGACCTAGCGGGAAAGTAGGTAAATTGGCACCACTGCTGACAATACGGCACAATACGATATAGGCTACTTCTCTATTGGCACCACTGCTGACAATACGGCACAATACGATATAGGCTACTTCTCTATTGGCACCACTGCTGACAATACGGCACAATACGATATACGCTACTTCTCTATTGGCACCACTGCTGACAATACGGCACAATACGATATACGCTACTTCTCTATTGGCACCACTGCTGACAATACGGCACAATACGATATACGCTACTTCTCTATTGGCACCACTGCTGACAATACGGCACAATACGATATACGCTACTTCTCTATTGGCACCACTGCTGACAATACGGCACAATACAATATACGCTACTTCTCTATTGGGTGTTGAAGGACTTTAACCCTTTCCGTACCGGTGACGTACTTTTAACATTATTCTGGTTACTATTAGGCGATTTTCTCAAGATTAAAAAGGGCCTCCAGCAATTATCAGGCTTCGAACTATCTCACTTAACCCTTTTAACTACCACAGATCTTTTTTTAACTGCACCAAATAGTATAAATATAGCAAGAGTAAAATTAAATAGACGTCGCTGGTACAGAAGGGGTTAAGGCGGGTAGGCTTTTTTTGGTTGTTTATTTATTTATTTATTTATTTATTTATTTATTATTATTTTTGTTTCCTCCCTAGACCTCGATCAAACTTTAAAAAACATCTCCAAGATCCCAATTGAGATAAATTTGTACGTTTTTCGGTATACAAATGTCATGGCCAAAGGCCGGTTCCTCCAGAATTACAGGCTCCCTATTGCTCGCCAGGAAAAATAATCAACGACTAAATGGCACGGAAGGTCTTAAAATCGACAGACTAATGGGGCAAACGTCTTAAAATCTCCTAGGTATTGGGGCTAAACATGAGGGCAAAGGACTAGGGTAAAGTTCCATTCCTAACCACCAACAATAATAAGGTTAACCGCTTCACCACCAGGACCCATTCTCCTACTTTGATTCTGCCAAAAAATAGACGATTTTATACAGTTCAAGAAGAACCTGTATTACTAAGGGGAGATGGGCGTATTACTAAGGGGAGATGGGCGTATTACAAGTAAGGGGAGATGGGCGTATTACTAAGGGGAGATGGGCGTATTTGTTTGCTTATTGATTTATTTTTGTATTATTTGTTAGTATCCCCCCTAGACCTCCATCAAGCTGTAAACAATAAAATACCCCTTAGACCCCCCTTCAAGATTACAGGCTCGTTATCGCTCGCCAGGAAAAAAATCGACACCTAAATGGCACGGAAGGTTTTAATATTAACAAGGAAATGGAGCGTAAAGTCTTAAAATCGTCAAACTAGTGGGCCTATCGTCTTACAATTTAATAACCAATGGGACTAAACACGAGGGAGAAGGGGGCCACACAAAAACCAGCCCATCCCCCCTTAAGAAGGTTATTGATATCGTATTTACCCCTTTGAGTCCTAGAGGTAAACTAAAGAAAATTCTCTAATGGTAACCCGAATATGATGAGAATGACGTAATGGTGGTTAAGGAGTTAATGTGGTCAGGTCAGGTGAAGGTATTGAGAGATAAGCCTTTACAACGGCACCTCGTAGCTACTTTATACTTTCCTATTTTCTGAAGAGTGTAGAGAGGAGGAGTTGGAGAGACGGTATCACAACAAATAGTTTATCATCAGTATTTCCAACGCTTTTTTTAACTGGTATTTTGTGTAATCGTATGATGATAGAATTGTTTAAGGGAGGGATGGTGGGTTTTTCTGCCAAGCTTCCCATAAGTTAGATGTGTTCAACTGTCTTCCTTGGGTTCTTTACCCCCGCAAAGCTTCTTTCTTAGTACAGGGGCACTGTGCGCCCATGTATCGAGTTCTATTCGCATGTGTGGGGAGGTTCCACCCATACCATACTTCCCGAAAGGGTAGAGTCAAATGCATTTTGTCTTATCAACTCACTTCCTCTGACTATTTCTGTACAATATCTCACTACATGCTGCAATGTTGCATCACTCTCACTCTTCTAACGCTATTGCAATAATCAGTGTTATTCAGGGATTTTTCAGTGTATACTTCCTTCTTTACAGAGAGTAGGTGGCACCCGCCTTTCACCACATTCACATTCCTATTTTGTCTAACTCTCTAACCCAAGAATGAACCAATGTTCACAATCTTTTTTTTTGTTTCACTCAACAAGTAAATTGTGAAACTCTCTCCCTTAAGCTATCTTTCCCTCATACTATGCCTTAAACTGCTTTGAGCTCCATGCCTCCAGACATTTGTAGTCTCACATACATTGAATTTCCCTCTCTAGCATTCTTTCTATTTTTTGGGGGGTACACTGCTGTGTTTGCCTTTTGTCTCCTTCATACACAATAGAGTAAAACAAAGTATTCCGGTGCCACCTTATGTGTTACTCTCGTACTGTGTTGAGTATTCCTCGTGTGTTACGTTGTTGTCACCTATGGTATTATTCACCAAGTATAGCAGAAAACATGTACTGTATAATACCGTATGAAAGAACAGTAGATCATTCACCACTTGCGACTTTTGGTCTATAAGAAAGTAGGAGCTGTG
Organism: Paralithodes platypus; assembly: GCA_032716605.1. Classification (NCBI taxonomy): domain Eukaryota; kingdom Metazoa; phylum Arthropoda; class Malacostraca; order Decapoda; family Lithodidae; genus Paralithodes; species Paralithodes platypus. Next base: position 56,908,162 of record CM064498.1, on the reverse strand, counting down.
GCCATCAATACTTAGCGAAAGTAGGAGCTGTGGCCATCAATACTTAGCGAAAGTAGGAGCTGTGGCCATCAATAATTAGCGAAATTATCAGCTAAAATACTGTCATAATACATATATAAATACATATAACCAAATACTGTCATAATACATAATATATAAATACATATAACCAAATTATCAGCTAAAATACTGTCATAATACATATATAAATACATATAACCAAATACTGTCATAATACATATATAAATACATATAACCAAATTATCAGCTAAAATACTGTCATAATACATATATAAATACATATAACCAAATACTGTCATAATACATATATTAATACATATAACCAAATTATCAGCTAAAATACTGTCATAATACATATATAAATACATATAACCAAATTGATCATACTTTTAATCCATCAGAATTTCACATTATTATTGCATTTCTCTTTGATACCGATGTTCACGGCTCCATCTTCCTTCTAGCCTGAAACTCGCAAGTGGTCAATTATGTGTTTTGTAAATGACATATTCCCTCCATGAGTGTATTCCCTCCATGAGTGTATTCCCTCCATGAGTGTATTCCCTCCATGAGTGTATTCCCTCCATGAGTGTATTCCCTCCATGAGTGTATTCCCTCCATGAGTGTATTCCCTCCATGAGTGTATTCCCTCCATGAGTGTATTCCCTCCATGAGTGTATTCCCTCCATGAGTGTATTCCCTCCATGAGTGTATTCCCTCCATGAGTGTATTCCCTCCATGAGTGTATTCCCTCCATGAGTGTATTCCCTCCATGAGTGTATTCCTGAGGCGAAGCTACAAACACATGTCATTCACATTACCATATGGAGTTTATAACCTTTTGAGCACCAGCGACAATGTGTTAGGATATATTCTAGCTATACTCAGACGATATTATGCAGCTTAGGAAGGATCTGTGGTAGTTAACCCCTTCAGGCTCATATGATGCAGAGGTTGCCAGATTAGCAATACGAAATAGAGTTCTCTCACTCTTATAATTACCTCTCCAAAATTAGTTTTCTGTCCACAGCTAACTCAAAGACAACTGCAGAGGTTGAAGTAACTAAACTAAAGGTTTCTAAATACCCCTGATGGTAACAAAGGTTTTAAAGTATCCCTAATAGGCTCAGAATTGCGTCATATGTCGGAGAGGGTTAAAAGGGTTGGTTGAGTTAGTTTGAAGTCTTTTATTATGGCTAGAGATCCTTCCTAAGCTGATTAAAAACGTCTAATAGTTGCCAGAACATGATGACAAGGACGTCCCTGGTACTGAATGGGTTAACCCTCTCTATCATGTAACCCTAATTGTGTCTCATTCTAGCTACCTTCAGGCGATGATATGCAGCATAGCAAGGATATTTAGGCATCAAATGGTTAAAAGCTAACCAAATTAAAATCGAATAAAATCGTCTGGTTGTAGCCAGATTAGAGTTAAAATAAAAAGTGTGACCAGGAAACAAGCGGTTCATCACAAAATGCGATCGTAAGTTCAGCTCAGTCCAGTTTATTGTGGGACTAACAGATGGGTGTTTGGGTTATGGGGGGAAGGGTTAGGATAGGACCATGATATAACACAATATATAACTTGGTGATGGGCTGCTCTATCAGAGTGAGAGTTGAGAGTTTTCTGCCATACCCATAGCTTACTCTGACTATTCCTTTTGCTAATATATTTTCTAGATCTCAAGTGGCGGCGTCTCTTCCGTGGATTGACCTCTCTACTGCCAACCTAGAGGTTGGCAGACTGGGAGCCAAAGCGTCATATGTTTTCCTTTGCCCGCAACTTTCCCTTCATAATTGTAAATGGACACAGGACCTTGGGTGGGGCTTCGGTGTCCCGGGCGTTTCCGCACCCTCCTTAGATCCTCGCCTGGGAGCTGCTTCGGTCACTTGGGCATTCTTAGTGGTAAAGCAGGGAGGGTTCTGTGGGGGCGCTCGATTATGGCCTTGGCCTTGCTCGGGCCCTTGGGGTTGTTCAGTCAGACAGCCTGGGGAACAACAACAACAACACAATATAAGTAGTCTATTTATCATAATTGGTCATAAATCTTGACCAATAACCTCTTTAATTCAAAAGAGGACTAGAGTAATCGAGGTACGGAAATATTTCTACCATTTGGGAAGAGTTAGCCAGGAAATAGGTGTGACAATTTGCAGCCTATTTGCTCTAGCCTTTTTTTAGTTGCAGAAGTTAGGGTTCATGATCTCTGGCCTTATTTCAACACCTTTTGTACCGAAGACGTATTTAATATTTCATTCTAGCTCTATGTAGACAATATTGTGCAGCTTAAGAAGGACCTGTGGAAGCAAAAAGGATTAAGTGAGATAGTTCGAAGCCTGTTAATTGCTGGAGACCCTTTTTAAACTTAATAAAATCGTCTACTAGTAGCCAGAATATATAAATAGGATTAAGTGAGATAGTTCGAAGCCTGTTTTTTTTTTTCTGTGAGTGCACAAATTAAAAAGGAGTACAAAGGAAATCAAGCAACAACAGGTCCAGCGACCCCTCAAGGCTGCTTCCCCTCCAAAACACTGATGGTCAAATGTCCAAACAGTGGTTTAGAGTGGGTAAGGGCAAAATGGAAATGGAAGATTGCCCTTGTCCGTGGCAGGATTAGATGTTAGTAGGGGACAGTTGTTAGTAATACAATAGAAATGTCCGTGGCAGGATTAGATGTTAGTAGGGGACAGTTGTTAGTAATAAAATAGAAAGAAAAAAAAATATTCCTTTACAAATGCAGTCAGTCGTGGATTTAAGGCAAGGTGTTTGTCTAGGCGAAGTTTAAAAGAATCAACGGTGCTGCAGTCTATGACATCTCAGGGAAGCCCATTCCACAAGTTAACAACTCGATTAAAGAAGAAATTATTAGACTCGTGTGAATTAAAAGATTTACCAATAATTTTGAAACTGTTCCCCGTGTGTAATTTGATTGGTCGATAGTGAAATATTTATTACAGTTCATATTGTCGATGCCTTTGATGATTTTGAACACTTGAATTAAGTCGCCACGTAATCTGCGCTGGGTTACAGGAAATAGATTTAATTCTTTAGGCAAGGTATCATTTTGGTAATTCTACGTTGAACTCGTTCTAGCTTGTCTATATCTTTTTGGTAGTAAGGGCACCAGGATTGAACGCAATATTCCAGGAGAGGGCGGATTAAGGAATTGTAAAGAGTTAGGATTACATCTTTGGATTTGTGCTCAAATGACCTGCCTATGAAGTCAATTATTTTGTTTGCCTTCTTAACAACTTCTGAACATTGTTGACTCGGTTTTAGGTTACTCGATATTGTTACTCTCAGATCAGTTTACCTGCCTACAGTTCTACACTCTTAAGCTGGATACCATTCATTGAATAGTTTGCTTTCTCATTTCGGTGAGGGAGACAAAAGGCAGAACAGCCTGTAGCGAGTGCCTCCCCCAGAGTTGAAAGAGTGATAGGGCCAAAATCAAGGGACGTTCGAGCCAAAATGCCTGGACACACGGAGTTTGAAGCAATTTAAGTCATAGGAAGAGGGAAAGACTGATTCTGGAAGAGAGTTCCAGAGCTCAGCTGTTCAATAGAAGAAAGATTGAGAATAACGTTTCACTCTTGGGTTAGAGTAGGGGTGGGATTGTTTTGCAAGACGGGTACTACGTGCTCTACAAAGAGGGGTTGGTACACTGATCATTGTAATAGCGGTAGAATAGTGAGAGAGATGCAACATTGCGGCGAAGAGAGAGCGACTGCAGAGAATTGGTGAGTGGACGTGAGTTAATGAGACGGAAGGTTTTCTTTTCTACATTGTCTAGAAGTGCTGTGTGAGAGGATCCTCCCCATACTTGTGAACAATACTCAATACATTGACGCACTGTGCCCCTGTACAGAGCAAGAAGCTGTGCAGGGGCAAAAAAAAAACGGAGGCGGTTGAGTACACTCAGCTTTTGGGAAGCTGTTTTTAGCAAGAGTGGTAATATGATCTTTCCAAGAGAGATCAGAAGAAAAAGAGACACCAAGAATATTAAGAGAAGATGAAGAATTAATTTGTATGTTGTTGAAGAGTAGGTTATAGTTTTCTGGAAGGGGGCAACGAGTAGACAGATGGAGAAATTGAGTTTTGGCAGCATTGAAAGTAACAAGGTTTTCTCTGCCCCAGTTAGAGATATCAGAAGATAGGTGTTTTATAGCCTCCTTACTTGAGTTTTGGAGTTCCTGCTGTGAGTAGTTATGAGGAAGGCTAGTTGAATAGTGTAATGTAGAATCGTCAGCATATGAGTGAATAGGGCTGGAGGTGCAGTTGAGAAGATCGTTAATGAATAATAGGAAGAGAATTGAAGATAGAACAGAACCCTGAGGAACACCGGAGTTGATAGGTTGAGGAAGTGAACGGTGGCCATCCACAACCGCAGCTATGGAATGGCCGAAAAGGAAATTAGAGACAAAGGCACAGATAGAGGGATACAAACCATAGGAGGGTAGTTTGAAAATAAGGGATTTGTGCCAGACTCTATCGAAGGCCTTCGCCAGCAACCCTTCAAGGCTGCTTGGCCTCCAAAACATTGATGGTCAAGTGTCCAAACAGTAGTTTAGAGTGGGTAAGGGAAAAATGGAAAGGGAAGACTGCCCTGGGACAAATGTCCGAGGCAGGATTAAATGTTAGTTGGGGACAGTTGTTAGCAATATAATAGAGGGAAAAAAACGTCTGGGGAGGAAACTAATAAAATAATAAACGGATCAATAAATTATCAAATAACTAGCTCATCCCCCATTAATGTTGTTCAGTCAGTTATTTTGAGATTATTTGCCACAACTAAATATAACACTAGGGGCACTCGGTAGAGCGCATACCTCCGCCAACGCTGGCTGGTTCTTTACCATTTTATCATCTTAGGCCTAAATTTTCTTCTGGATTTGAGTTCCAGGATATGATCCAGATCGACTCCTAAAGTGAATTACTTCTACTTTGGCGCATATCCTATCTGACCACCATATTTCGTGAACATTGGTTCATAACTTTGTGAGAGTCTTGTTTACAGACAAACAATCACAAAACGGAGATGAAAACCTAACCTTCGTCCAAGTTCGTTGGTGGAGGTAACAATCTGGTACCATGTGTAAGGTGATAACTTAACTAGTATACCACTTTATGTTACGAGTAAGTTACAACCAGTGCCAAATAATAATACACTATTAAGGGAAGATGGGCTTATTTATTTGCTTAGTGTTTGGATATTTTAAATATTTTTTAGTTTCCTCCCTAGACCTCCATCAAGCTGTAAAAAACACCCTGTATACCCCCCTTCATAATAAATTTGTAAATTTTTCGGTAGAAAAATTTCCCGGCCGAAGGCTAATTACTCTTAAAATTACAGGCTTGCTATCGGTCGCCAGGAAAACATTGACACCTAAATGACACGAAAAGTCTTAATATTGACAAAGAAATGGGACAAAAGATCCTAAAATCGCCAAACTAATGGGCCGAACGTCTTAAAATCTAAAAACCAATGGGGCTAACGAAGAGGGAGAAGGGGGACCAGAAAAGCGAGCCATCTGCCCTAAATAATACAGTGTTAATTGGATGAAGCTACGTTATACCTTTCATCGGATACCGGTATACAGTTGGTCCTGGTATGGGGGATAAGTGGATGAAGTTACGTTATGCCTTTCATCGGATACCGGTGTACAGTTGGTCCTGGTATGGGGGATAATTGGATGAAGTTACGTTATGCCTTTCATCGGATACAGGTATCCAGTTGGTCCTGGTATGGGGGATAATTGGATGAAGCTACGTTATGCCATTCATCGGATACCGGTGTACAGTTGGTCCTGGTATGGGGGATAATTGGATGAAGTTACGCTATGCCTTTCATCGGATACCGGTATACAGTTGGTCCTGGTATGGGGGATAATTGGATGAAGCTACGTAATGCCTTTCATCGGATACCGGTGTACAGATGGTCCTGGTATGGGGGATAATTGGATGAAGCTACGTTATGCCTTTCATCGGATACCGGTATACAATTGGTCCTGGTATGGGGGATAATTGGATGAAGCTACGTTATGCCTTTCATCGGATACCGGTGTACAGTTGGTTCTGGTATGGAGGATTATTGGATGAAGCTACGTTATGCCTTTCATCGGATACCGGTATACAGTTAGTCCTGGTATGGGGGATAATTGGATGAAGCTACGTTATGCCTTTCATCGGATACCGGTATACAGTTGGTCCTGGTATGGGGGATAATTGGATGAAGCTACGTTATGCCTTTCATCGGATACCGGTATGGGGGATAATTGGATGAAGTTACGTTATGCCTTTCATCGGATACCGGTATGGGGGATAATTGGATGAAGCTACGTTATGCCTTTCATTGGATACCAGTGTACAGTTGGTTCTGGTATTGGGGATAATTGGATGAAGTTACGTTATGCCTTTCATCGGATACCGGTATACAGTTGGTCCTGGTATGGGGGATAATTGGATGAAGCTACGTTATGCCTTTCATCGGATACCGGTATGGTATGGGGGATTATTGGATGAAGCTACGTTATGCCTTTCATTGGATACCGGTATGGTATGGGGGATTATTGGATGAAGCTACGTTATGCCATTCATCGGATACCGGTATACAGTTGGTCCTGGTATGGGGGATAATTGTATGAAGCTACGTTATGCCTTTCATCAGATACCGGTATACAGTTGGTCCTGGTATGGGGGATAATTGGATGAAGCTACGTTATGCCTTTCATCGGATACCGGTATACACTTGGTCCTGGTATGGGGGACGGTATTGTATGGGGGATTATTGGATGAAGCTACGTTATGCCTTTCATCGGATACCGGTATACAGTTGGTCCTGGTATGGGGGATAATTGGATGAAGCTACGTTATGCCTTTCATCGGATACCGGTTTACAGTTGGTCCTGGTATAGGGGATAATTGGATAAAGCTACGTTATGCCTTTCATCGGATACCGGTATACAGTTGGTCCTGGTATGGGGGATAATTAGATGAAGCTACGTTATGCCTTTCATCGGATACCGGTATACAGTTGGTTCTGGTATAGGGGATAATTGGATGAAGCTACGTTATGCCTTTCATCGGATACCGGTATACAGTTGGTCCTGGTATGGGGGATAATTGGATGAAGTTACGTTATGCCTTTCATCGGATACCGGTATACAGTTGGTCCTGGTATGGGGGATAATTGGATGAAGCTACGTTATGCCTTTCATCGGATACCGGTATACAGTTGGTCCTGGTATAGGGGATAATTGGATGAAGCTACGTTATGCCTTTCATCGGATACCGGTATACAGTTGGTCCTGGTATGGGGGATAATTGGATGAAGCTACGTTATGCCTTTCATCGGATACCGGTGTACAGTTGGTCCTGGTATGGGGGATAATTGGATGAAGCTACGTTATGCCTTTCATCGGATACCGGTGTACAGTTGGTCCTGGTATGGGGGATAATTGGATGAAGCTACGTTATGCCTTTCATCGGATACCGGTATACAGTTGGTCCTGGTATAGGGGATAATTGGATGAAGCTACGTTATGCCTTTCATCGGATACCGGTATACAGTTGGTCCTGGTATGGGGGATAATTGGATGAAGCTACGTTATGCCTTTCATCGGATACCGGTGTACAGTTGGTCCTGGTATGGGGGATAATTGGATGAAGCTACGTTATGTTATGCCTTTCATCGGATACCGGTGTACAGTTGGTCCTGGTATGGGGGATAATTGGATGAAGCTACGTTATGCCTTTCATCGGATACCAGTATACAGTTGGTCCTGGTATGGGGGATAATTGGATGAAGCTACGTAATGCCTTTCATCGGATATCGGTATACAGTTGGTCCTGGTATGGGGGATAATTGGATGAAGCTACGTTATGTCTTTCATCAGATACCGGTGTACAGTTGGTCCTGGTATAGGGGATAATTGGATGAAGCTACGTTATGCCTTTCATCGGATACCGGTGTACAGTTGGTCCTGGTATAGGGGATAATTGGATGAAGCTACGTTATGCCTTTCATCGGATACCGGTATACAGTTGGTCCTGGTATGGGGGATAATTGGATGAAGCTACGTTATGTCTTTCATCAGATACCGGTGTACAGTTGGTCCTGGTATAGGGGATAATTGGATGAAGCTACGTTATGCCTTTCATCGGATACCGGTGTACAGTTGGTCCTGGTATAGGGTATAATTGGATGAAGCTACGTTATGCCTTTCATCGGATACCGGTATACAGTTGGTCCTGGTATGGGGGATTTGACCTGCGTTATTAAGGGGAGATGGGGCGTTCTTTTGGTCCCCTTTCTCCCACGTGTTTAGCCTCATTAGTTTTGACATTTTAAGACGTTCGGCCCATTAGCTTGGCGAATTTAACATTTCAGCTCCATTTCGTTGTCAATTATAAGACTTATCGTGCCATTTAAGTGACGTTTTTTTTCTGGCGAGCGATAGCGAGCCTGTAATTATAAAAGGAACCGGCTTTCGGCCAGGACATATATCTACCGAAAAATTTACACATTTTCCTTGACTGGGTGTCTAGAGTTTTTTTTGTAGTTTTTAAGTTTGAGGTAAGACTGCCGAGGAAACTAAAAAAAAAAAAAAAAAAAAAAAAAATAATTAATACACCACTAGCCCATTAAACAAAACAAAATGCAGATTAAATTGTCCCATTTCCCCCGAGCGTTGGTTGTCTTCCACCACCAGTCCCCCTACAGTACCCAAGATATACAGTACAGTCTACAGTAGGCTATATACCTTGACAGTACCCATACCAAGGCCGGCCACCTCTACACTGTATAGAGGTGGCCTCGCCCACACCCTCTCCTTTTATCAGTCAGGGACCTACAATACAGCCGTGCAATTGAGGGGTTGGTTGTGCACATGGATTGTTTTTGACGTGCCAAATAAATTATATACAAAGTTTAATTGATTGATAAATACAAAATGAAAGAAAGAAAAACAAATATATATATATATATATATATATATATATATATATATATATATATATTCTGACATACGGAGCCCTGTATGTTTATTTTAGAATTATAATTAAGAGTTGAAGGAGTGCCAAACTACCCAGGCGGCGAAGCAGACCAGCGAGCGAACCAGCGAGGGGGAAACCAGCTCGTCCGCATACCAGCAAACAAGCCTTCACACCTGCGTGCGTCATAGGGGACCCTGCAAACTACTTCGATGACCCGACGCTATGACGTATGATCGACGCCAGGAACCTCCATTGGACCACGCACCTGCTACGCAACTCGAGGAGCTGTGATTGGGGCGCGCACTACCCGCCGCCTCCTGATTCGTTCCTACACCATCATTGTTTAGTATATAAGACCCGAGTAGTGGGCATTCAAATCAGTCTCATTTGGAGTTGGGAAGGTGAACTTGCAGCTGGAGGAAGACGGGGTGAAGTATTATAATGGGATTGTGACTGTAAGTCAGATTATATCTATCTATCTATCTATCTATATGCTCAGGCCCAATCCCCATTTTGGGGGTAGCCGACTCAAGACAGAGCAAGAACAGGGAAAACACAAAAACAACATAAAACAAAAAATAAACACTGATAAAAAACACAAACTCACACACATCCAGGTCACCCAGGAGAAGACCCAGACCGAGATTTCTCGTCTTCCACATACTTCCCATTGCTCCGAAAACCTTCCTTCCTTCACACACTCTCTGTTTTACCTCCACCTCCATACCTCCACTCCTGCTTATCGTTCCTCCTAGATATTTAAAACACTCTACTTGTTCCAATATTTCCCCATCCAGCCTCACATCTAGATTCACCCTATGCTCTCCCCTATTACACACCATTACTTTACTTTTATTGACGTTCACCTTCAGTTTCCTCCTTCCACAAACCACACCAAACTCTTTGACTACCCGCTGCAGTTTCTCATCAGATTATATAAGTCTGTGTTAAGTGTGTTCGGTGTAAACACTTACGTTATGTTGGTTAGTGAGATATGTGATTGGGAATTAACGTTAACGCTACTATTATGTACTTAACTATTTGATTGGGAATTAACGTTAACGCTACTATTATGTACTTAACTATTTGATTGGGAATTAACATTAACGCTACTATTATGTACTTAACTATTTGATTGGGAATTAACGTTAACGCTACTATTATGTACTTAACTATTTGATTGGGAATTAACATTAACGCTACTATTATGTACTTAACTATTTGATTGGGAATTAACGTTAACGCTATTATTATGTACTTAACTATTTTAGTTGACTAACTTGTGGACTAAAGCAACTCTTCAAGTAATTGGGTTATGATGAAAGTAATACTATTGTTTTATATTAAGACTTACGAGTTCTTTCATTTTCTTTTAATTAAGTTTACATTGCTTAACGGTGCTTAGTACGGTGATGCTATTGTCTCATATTAGTAATATCGCCTTAGACTAACATGGCTGTTTTAATGTTACTTCTATTGATATCCTAAGTTGAAGAAAATTCTTTTAGCTTTAAAATATTATTTTTGCTTTTCATATTATATGAGTGAGACCTGAATCGAATCTATGAAGCGATCCTGTAACTTAATTTACTCACAATCAAACCTCAATGTTACGTGGTTAAGAAATACATTTAACTAATTATTAAATATATATCTAACTTTTTATGTGACTTTGATATTAATCCTGATGATAATAATATAATACTATTAACGTAAGACAAGAACCAAGAATAATTACATTAAATATAAATAAAAGGACATATAAGAAAACTATCTATTCATTTCAAAAAGGGTAAGAGACAGAAATACTCTTACTTTAATATTTATCTTTCAAAACTTTTTATAGAATTAATAGTCCTTCTTTAGATATAACTTATTCGGTTCATAACCATAGCCTACTAAGCTTCGGTTAAATAATAATTCTTTATAAATACTACATGACTTTAATTAGTTTCAGTATTGTTTTCATAATTAAAGAGTATCAGTCAATAAAGGTTACCAAGTCCTAAGATCCAAAGGGAAAGGAAGCAACAACAGGATATAATGTTATTAGATTTTACTTTAGTTTTGCCTTCAGCTGACTGATACCTTAAAATATATCTCTGTGCTATCTAGATTCATCAAGTTAACCACTTGAGGATCAAGATACGTAACAGAAGAGTGGCGACCTTGCCAGGATTCGTTTCATACAGTTTCACTCAGTTTCATTACCGTTTCACTACTTAACACCTTACGAGCGGCCTAGGCGGTATATAATATGTAGCCACCAGCGGGGTGTTTTTAGCCAAAATAGGGCTGTTTACGTGATCATTTCATGCCAGACCCAGAGCGTAAAACAAGTATCTATCCCTGAAAGGGCATAAACAGAGCTTTCCAATGACACCATAACGATCCTTTTATGATGGTTAGTTTTCTTGCAACAACCGCGCAACGCGAGTGCAAAAAGCATGTAATTCGGCACTTTCCCCATACAATTCCGTATATAGCGAGTGAGAGAGGGAGGGAGGAGGTGGGATTCGTGTCAGTAGGTTCGCCGCGGTGGTCTGGAGCAGTCATACGCTCGCTACTCTCCTGCCACCACTTGTCTCTCTCGATCAGCAACATTACGTGCTGAAATTGCCACACAACCTATGTCGAGCGCCGCCAGATAGTCCAGATTTATTATACTCGACTTATGTTGCGCCCCGACAGTTATGGGTTAAAAAACAAATATTAATCATGCCTCATCTAATTAATGACGAAGATGCTCGAGTTTTCATAGAATCTGAACCCACAGCCCCTGATATTGACTGTCTGTCAAAACCCGAACTAAAAGTGCTTGCCTCACATCTCCAATTAACTGTCTCAAACATGTCCAAAGTAGAGGTGGCTCAGACCATAAAAACCCACCTGTTCCCTGTAGAAGGCGGGGAGGGTGACGGAGCAGTTGGTGGGATCCCAAGTAAACCTAGCCAACTTGATGAACAATTGCCACCTGGTTTGACCGGTGATCAAATATTAGAACTAGCCAGAATAAAAGCAAATACCGAAGAAGCCAGAATAAAAGCAATGACTGAACAAGCCGGACTAAATATAGAACTAGCCAGAATAAAAGTCAGCGCAACGACCGAACAATGTGAATATCAATATCGTACGGCTCAACTAAATGCCGATACAAATGCTCCCTTAATTGCTCCCCCTCTGGGATTGACTATGACTAGTGTCATTCCACCTTTCACTGAGGATAATGTGCAGGATTTCTTTGTTTTGTTTGAGGAAGTTGCTGGAGGTATGAAGTGGACAAGAGATCAATGGCCTTTTATGTTACAAACCGTTTCGACAGGGCAGGCTCGAGCCACGTATTTGTCAGAAGTAGCAGAGGTTAGGCAGGATTATGACAATCTCAAAGAAGCTATCCTAAAAACCTATCAATTGCAGCCTGAGGCTTACAGGCAATCTTTCCGTAAAAACCAGAAGAAAGTAGAAGAAACCCATAAGCAAGGACCATGACTAAAACTTTCAATCATTGGGTCAAGAGTAAGAAAGTCACAAGCTACAATGATCTGAAGGAGTTGGTCCTGTTAGAAAATTTCCTATGGAAAATTGATTCTTCTGTAGCCTATCATTTAAGGGGGGAAAAGGTAGATTGTCTTGCCGACGCCGCTGACATGGCTGACACATACGTGCTCAACAACAAATGTCGTGGAAAGAGGCCCTACGATAATTCTAGTTCTAATTTTAAGTATCCCAATCACAAATCTGACAGACCCAGTCACAAGCCTGTAACGTCTTCCCCAGCTAGCCAAAATAGAATTGTTCCCCCAACTAAAAATGCGACTCAGGGCAATGGTAACAGAGGTGGGGCCCAAATTAATAGTAATGCTCAAAGAGGGAACGTTCCCGTATCCCCTAAAGTATGTACTTTTTGTGGCATGAGAGGCCACCTAGCTTATCAGTGCTGGGCCAAGGAGAAAACCCAGAGATCGGGGCAGACAGTTGCTGCCGTATCTCAAATTCCATATGTGCCTTTAATGCAGGACTCCCGACAGAAGGAGTACCTAGCACCAAATGTTCCTTTAATGCAGGACTCCCGACAGAAGGAGTACCTAGCACCAAAAGTTCCTTTAATACAGGACTCCCGACAGAAGGAGTACCTAGCAGCTAATGTAAATCATCTAGACAGGGGTGTAGTAGCATGTGTGGTGCAACCCACTAGGGTTAAGCCAATAATAATTTCACCATCAGTGCAGGACAGTTACCGTCCCTTTATTTCATCTGGCAACGTGAGTTTAAATGGTTGTATGCATGAGGTAAAAATTCTGAGAGACACAGGTTCTACTAGCACCCTCATGGTGAATCCTTACACTGAGTGCCCACCTGGCGAACCAGTTGTAATGAGAGGTGCTGGAGGCCAATTTTATGCATACTTGGTAAAAGGCGAAATTGAATGTGAGTTACTACAGGGTGAGGCCACCATAGCTTTGTGTAGGTCCCAAGATATCCCTGTGCCCAGGGTAACACTCCTTTTGGGGAATGATGTAGCAGGTGAGAAGGTCCGACCAGACCCCATTTTGTCACTTTCCCCTGTTAACGAGCCACTAACCGGTGAGCTCGAAAAGGAGATGCCAACTGTTTTCCCTGTGTGTGCTGTCACACGTTCAATGTCTCAAGTAGCAGTTCCCTCAGACAGAAATGTACCGAATGTAAGAGTTGATGAAAGGGATGATGAGAGTGTGAATGACGCTCCAACTGTGCCTGATGATGTGACTGAGGTGGATTTATCTGACACCTTTATGGCTCATCTTGACCCTAACAATGACCATGAAACCCCTCCAAATTGTCCTAGTGGCCTGGTAGAGCTACAGAGAGATGATAGTGAATGCAAGGAGTTAGCTGCCAGGGCCGTGAGTGAAGAGGAATGTGAGAAGGAGGGTGGTGAATGTTTCTATCTCAAAGGAGGAGTATTGTGGCGTAGATGGAGACAGCCACACAGACCAATCGATGACGGGGCCTGGGACGTCCATCAAGTAGTAGTCCCCAAACCTTGTCGTAGAGATATCTTGGAAATGGCACATTGTATACCATTGGCAGGACACCTAGGTGTGAGAAAACTCTAGACGGAATCAGAGCCCACTTTTACTGGCCAGGAATGCGTGCAGATGTAGTGGAGTTTTGTAGAGTGTGTCACACTTGCCAGATGACAGGAAAACCCAATCAGAAGGTGCCTGTACATCCTCTGGTGCCCTTGCCCGTCTTCGAGAATCCTTTTACTCGGGTGGTAGTGGACATTGTAGGCCCATTGCCTAAGACTTCCCAAGGTAATAATTATTTATTAACTATTATGGACATGGCAACTCGCTACCCAGAGGCTATACCCTTAAGGACTACCTCTGCTCCAACTGTCATCAAGGAACTACTAAAATTCTTCAACAGAATGGGTTTCCCCCATGAGGTGCAAAGTGATCAAGGAACTAATTTTACCTCTAACATTTTTCAGCAGTCTCTGAGGGAGTTGGGTATCGAGCATGTTAAGTCTAGCACCTACCACCCAGAGAGTCAAGGGGTTCTCGAACGGTATCATCAGACTTTAAAAGGAATGTTGCGTAAATATTGTACAGAGACCGGATTTGAGTGGGATAAGGGGATACCTTTTCTTTTATTTGCTACTCGTGAGGTTCCAACTGAATCCCTGGGTTTTTCCCCTAATGAGCTAGTTTTCGGTCACCAGGTAAGAGGTCCTTTGCAACTATTGCAGGATAGCCTAGTTGGCCAGGAGGGGAACCAAAACCTCCTCAAGTATGTTTCAGATTTCAAAACCCGGCTGAGATCCTCATGTGAGTTTGCCGCTCAAAACTTGACAGTGGCTATAAGCTCCATGAAGAACTGGTATGACAGAAAAGCCTGTGAGAGGGAGTTTCAGCCCGGTGATGAGGTTTTGGTCCTGCTCCCCCTTTTTGGCCAACCTTTATCTGCCAAGTTCAGGGGCCCATATAAGATCATTCAGAGGGTGAGCATTACCGATTATCTAGTAACTACCCTAGACAGGAGAAAGCCCACGCAAGTATTCCATATAAATATGTTGAAACCCTACCATAGGTCCCCTGATTCCTCTCCTCCAGATTCTCCCACTGTGGCAGTGAATGTCAGGACCTGTGGACAGCCTGGTGCGGACGAAGTCTTCAGTTCTCTTACTGACCCGCAACAGACTGTTCCAGAGCCTGAAGGTATCCATGCAGACTTTGACTTGTCATGTAGCCTATCCAACTTTCAGTATAACTCAGTAGCTTGGGGGGAATTACCATCTAAACTATGTCATCTTCCCTCTGATCAAGCGAACCAACTAATCTCTGTTTTATCTCAGTCTCCCAGTGTGTTCCGTGATACTCCAGGGCTCACTTCTTTGGCCGTGCACGACATCGACGTAGGGGATGCAACTCCCATTAAACTATCCCCCTACCGTGTCTCGCCACAACGCAGGAGTATACTGCAGGTCGAGCTTGACTTCATGTTATCTAACGAGCTGATCACAAGGGCCTTAAGCCTGTGGAGTAGTCCGGTCATACTTGTGCCAAAGCCAGACGGGAGCCATAGGTTATGTATGGACTATAGGCAAGTTAATGCTGTCACAAAGAACGATACCTACCCACTGCCATGGATCAAAGATTACATTTACCAGGTTGGCCTCATACAGCAGTAAGTTTAACTTAATGAGAGGATTTTGGCAATTAGCTCTCCCTTGTAGCGAGGTAAATATCATGCTTTAGTAGTGCGCTTTCAAGCCTTCAGCTGTGAGACGCCTTGCAGTTCGAATAACGCTCCAGCTACGTTCCGGCTATGTTCTGATGTGGTACCTGGAGACGTTGCCTACTTTGGGTGATATCCTTATTATATCCTCATTATAATCTTGCTGTTGCCAATCTGGTGGTGAATCTATTTATGTATTATGTTTAATATTATGTACTATACTCCTTAAACTCTTTTCTAGGGGGGAGGTCTGACATACGGAGCCCTGTATGTTTATTTTAGAATTAGAATTAAGAGTTGAAGGAGTTCCAAACTACCCAGGCGGCGAAGCAGACCAGCGAGCGAACCAGCGAGGGGGAAACCAGCTCGTCCGCATACCAGCAAACAAGCCTTCACACCTGCGTGCGTCATAGGGGACCCTGCAAACTACTTCGATGACCCGACGCTATGACATATGATCGACGCCAGGAGCCTCCATTGGACCACGCACCTGCTACGCAACTCGAGGAGCTGTGATTGGGGCGCGCACTACCCGCCGCCTCCTGATTCGTTCCTACACCATCATTGTTTAGTATATAAGACCCGAGTAGTGGGCATTCAAATCAGTCTCATTTGGAGTTGGGAAGGTGAACTTGCAGCTGGAGGAAGACGGGGTGAAGTATTATAATGGGATTGTGACTGTCAGTCAGATTATATAAGTGTGTGTTAAGTGTGTTCGGTGTAAACACTTACGTTATGTTGGTTAGTGAGATATGTGATTGGGAATTAACGTTAACGCTACTATTATGTACTTAACTATTTGATTGGGAATTAACGTTAACGCTACTATTATGTACTTAACTATTTGATTGGGAATTAACGTTAACGCTACTATTATGTACTTAACTATTTGATTGGGAATTAACGTTAACGCTACTATTATGAACTTAACTATTTGATTGGGAATTAACGTTAACGCTACTATTATGTACTTAACTATTTTAGTTGACTAACTTGTGGACTAAAGCAACTCTTCAAGTAATTGGGTTATGATAAAAGTAATACTATTGTTTTATATTAAGACTTACGAGTTCTTTCATTTTCTTTAATTAAGCTTACATTGCTTAACGGTGCTTAGTACGGTGATGCTATTGTCTCATATTAGTAATATCGCCTTAGACTAACATGGCTGTTTTAATGTTACTTCTAATGATTTCCTAAGCTGAAGAAAATTATTTTAGCTTTAAAATATTATTTTTGCTTTTCATATTATTTGAGTGAGACCTGAATCGAATCTATGAAGCGATCCTGTAACTTAATTTACTCATAATCAAACCTCAATGTTACGTGGTTAAGAAATACATTTAACTAATTATTAAATATATATCTAACTTTTTATGTGACTTTGATATTAATCCTGATGATAATAATAATATAATACTATTAACGTAAGACAAGAACCAAGAATAATTACATTAAATATAAATAAAAGGACATATAAGAAAACTATCTATTCATTTCAAAAAGGGTAAGAGACAGAAATACTCTTACTTTAATATTTATCTTTCAAGACTTTTTATAGAATTAATAGTCCTTCTTTAGATATAACTTATTCGGTTCATAACCATAGCCTACTAAGCTTCGGTTAAATAATAATTCTTTATAAATACTACATGACTTTAATTAGTTTCAGTATTTTTTTCATAATTAAAGAGTATCAGCCAATAAAGGATACCAAGTCCTAAGATCCAAAAGGAAAGGAAGCAACAACAGGAAATAATTTTATTAGATTTTACTTTTGTTTTGCCTTCAGCTGACTGATACCTTAAAATATATCTCTGTGCTATCTAGATTCATCAAGTTAACCACTTGAGGATCAAGATACGTAACAATATATATATATATATATATATATATATATATATATATATATATATATACAGTCTTATCTATACATACAGTTTTAGAGGAGTTGTCTTAGCAACTCAGAATTGAGATATTGCTTTCAATAATTCAGTCAATTTACCCGATGAGTTGGTATTCATAAATGTATACATCTTTGTCATGTACGAGTAAGTACGACTTTAGAATAAGTAAATCTATACATAAATATATACACAAGGAGGTCCACAAACGGGATCACCGTGGCCAACACCTCGGCCAGGCTCTGTTGTACAGTCGGCCGTGTAAGGTGACAGTTACAAAGTGGTGTACAATCTATCTTATTCTAGTTACATTGTAGTTTATCTTATTGTACCAGTACCTCCCTACAATCAACCTAGTTGTTCCCCAATTCTTCCCTCCGCCACGGCCATTTCAAAGTCCAAGTCTCTCACTCTTGTCCTCTGTAGCGGGGAGGACCTTGTACCCCTGATACATAGGAGTGCAGACCTGAGAAGAGAGAAAGAGAGCCGGCACCTCATCCAAGTTATGACTTGGCTTCTATGCTGGCGCTTTTTCTCCGATATTTGTTCAGCTAATCTGGCATAGAAGACACTTGCAGAGGGTCCCATACCTCCCGACGATGAGAAGACCAGAGGAGTAAAGCTTCCTTGATTCCTGTTCAAAATTCTTTCTTCATAAGCGCGTTTTTTCTCACTTTCGTTTCTCAAGTATGCCGCCTTGTGTCCTCGCTCACGATATATTTTTGCTCTTGGGTTGAAGATTCTGATGTCGAAAAAAGCCCGTTGTCCCCTCGTCCAAAAACCTCGAGCACTTACGTCCACTCTTGCTTCATTTGAAGTATTTGCAGTATTGTGGGCCAAGCGCTGTCCGTCCATAGGCAGAAGTTCCGGTTCGATTCTGACATCATGGCACACCTCGTCCAGCATTTGTGCAGTGATGTCTCGTACTTCATCATGCCAGATACAGATGAATCCTCCTTTCTTACAGGTCATACAGTGGTCTGGGTTGTTTATTTCACCGCATGCACATTTCAGCGGCAGGTTCGAAACTGGCCACCCATACCTCAAGGCTACGGCATCATTGAATTCTTGTTTATTTAAGCTGAAGCCTTTTTCCTTTATTGGTAATGATGTGAGCCAATTTGAAGCCCCCGTGTCTTGTGCCATCTCAACTCTCATGTTCAGTTCTTCCCTACATCTGGTCTTAATTTGTTCTAGGCTATGTTTCTGTCTCTCTTCTCTGCTCTTTGTAATTTCCTGTCTTGCATTTCGTTGTTCCTCTTCGTCCACCTTATCATTTTCATTTTTCTCCCGTATTTTTTCTGTCAGAGACGTAGTAAGTTTAAGAGAATTTTGGTACTCATGAGGTGCCGCCTCCGCTGGGTTTATGATCCCCATACCTCCGAACCTTGGCGGAAGAGCTAATAGATCTCTTAGCTCTAGCGTGACGCCTTCCATCTCTGTTAAAACCGGTATGAATGCTCCTCTGATTGCTTCTTCCAGCGGTTGGAGCATCTGTCTAATGTCAGGCACTGTTCCCATAAGAAAGGTCCATCTGTGCTTAACACCATATGTGAAGGCAGTATATGCAGCATGTGGTTCAGATTTCGCAATGTCTGCCAGGGTTTTCACTTCCTTTACCCACTCCGCTACCTTTTTTCGCACATAGTCTCTCTTGCATTCTTCTGTGCCTATTACTGCTCCCAAATGGCATTGACCCTCCTTTGTAATCTTCACTCCTGTCCCATCAAAAGTCCGCACCGCTTCTTCATACCTGTTTTCTTTCACTATTAGTACAGATTTACTAGCATTCGGATGGTACCCAATGACTTCGCCCACCGATTGTACTCTCCGCCACCATTCTTTGAGATCCCCTATTTTTCCTGCACCTGTGAGGTCATCTGCATGCGCCACTTGTTTCACTCGGGTTACCTCATGTTTTATTTTCTGCTGCAGAATAAATAGTGCCAGTGCGTACATTGCCATTGCCACTGGATCTCCTTGCGTTGTTCCTTCATTTGATTTGAGAATTTTCATTTCTTCCTTCTTTGTGCTTCCAACTATATACAGGTTAGCTGGCTCATTATATGTATTTTCTATGTACTTTACGATGCTCGGGCATTTGATCTTGATGTTGTGAATAGCTGCCTCCCTATTAATGGTGTTAAAGGCATTTGTTGCATCCACTAGCAGTACCGCTTCACAATCTTCCTCATCATACACCTTCCCCATTGCATGTATTGCTGCTTCTCCTCCGGCTTGCTGTCCTGCACATACTTGTAAGTTTCCCACTGCTCTTTGTACATATTTTCCAAAGTCGGCCGTGTAAGTCATGTCTCGGCACCAACCATATTTTGTGCTATAATTTGTATCAGCAATATCTAAACAGGATTTCTTTATTTCGAGTGCGATATACCAACATGTTCCTACACTTACCCACTTTATTCAACATCGGACAGACACAGCATGAGTCAAATGTAATGACGGGTGAGACATGCCTTATTAGCGCCACTGTACATACATACCTGAACCCTTATACTACAGTATGTTGATGTTAGCCATTACTACTGAAGGAACAGAGCCAGAGCAGCTGTCCCTCACTTGGACAATACGATCCACCATTGTTTGCTATTAAGGAGGCCCACCTCCTTTATTTTGGGTTCCCTCTCTCTGGGTTGTATCCTTTCGGCCCTATGCAGCCTACTGTTTTAAGACGTTTATCCCCATCCAGGTGTCGATTTTTTCCAGCGTATTTTTTTATAATGTTTTTGTCAGCAGGCTAAATTTGTAAACAAAAATCGAAAGACAAATGTGTCCTGTGAAGCCGGATTTCGCCATACAATGCTGGATCTCTATCGTTCACCAGGAATAAATGTGTCCTGTGAAGCCGGATTTCGCCATACAATGCTGGATCTCTATCGTTCACCAGGAATAAATGTGTCCTGTGAAGCCGGATTTCGCCATACAATGCTGGATCTCTATCGTTCACCAGGAATAAATCGACACCTGGATGGGGATAAGCGTTTTAAAATAGTAGGCTGAATGGGACCGAATGGATACAAGCAAGGAAAAGATAAAAGTAGAGAAGAAAAGCAGGTGACCCCCATAAGTTGATCCACGCGAGGGCCCTGGTCGGCACCAAACCCCTCTGAAGACTGGAGCCAATTGGTCCGCTGCTACAGAGGATCACTCACACACCAAAGTGGTAAGCAGGGTTACCAAATCAAGTCCGCTAGATAGTAAATAAATGTCGAAAATTGCTAAAATAATGCCACAATTGCTACATAATCGCTCTAAAATGGGGCAAATCTCCAAATTATCGCTAGAATTCATGTCACTAGATGCAAAATTTGGCTCTAGATTGAAGTAAATACCTCTAAATCTAGGCAGGGCGGTTTAAGGGTGCATGGGGCCCCTGGCTAAAATTCAGGTGGGGCCCCTTTTATCAAGCAGGTGGCGAGCGAAGCGGGCCTTTGTTCAGGTAAAGGTATTGAGGGATAAGCCTTTACAACGGCACCTTGTATCTACATTCTATTTTTCCTATTTTCCTGAAGAGTGTAGAGAGGGGAGAAGGGGTGTTGGAGAGAGAGGAAGCTGTTGTAGTGGCTTTGTTATGTGTGTTATTAGTCTGTATACGTCCTCGAGGTGTCCCCCGACAGGGTGCAAGCATGTGAAACATGCTACGACATACTACAACACCCACTAAATGTCCGCCTGGGCTGGGATCGAACCCAGGTCAAGCAGATTCACACGTGAGCGTGCTCACCACTCGACCGCCGCAGCTCTATACAGCCGGTGGGGGGGGGGGGGTCTGGGTATGCGCTGTAAGTCCCCCCCCCCCAGATTTTTGTTTTAAATAGGGCACTTTGAGATGCGTTTTGAGGCCTATGGAGAGACATACATATTGAGTACAGTGAAATTGGTGAAATATAGAAACACCCAGTTTGGTTGAGAAAAAAAACGATCTTGTTTAAAGATAAATAAAGAATTGGGGAACAATAATGCAACTGTGAATCTCTGATGCATTTCATTTGCATTTGAGCGTACGATAACCTCTGCTGAAAATGTGATACCGGTAAGTCTGGTTTTCAGGTAATAGTTACTGGCTGCATATAAAAGCTCTTTCAACGATCATAGAGAGTATTAGGACAAGAATCCATCTGAGAGTTTCAAATGTCCAACTAACTCAAAAGTGAACCATTTTCTCAGTCTTTCTTTTACTCGGGCAATACTCTGATTCTCTTCTCAATCTAACTTTCCCTCTTCTTGACATCAGTTATGCTTGAAGCTCTGCCGCAGAGCACAGGACATTTTTGTTACTGATAAAGAAAGGGGGAAGGTAAAACACTAACAACAAAAAAGCTCCATGTGCCTACAGGTATCCCCCTTCCACAAAATGTGTGTAAGTTATAATTGGATTTAAACTGCTGTTTAAATCTGGGGAGGGGATTAGTTATAGGTCATCTCAGTTACTATCAGTAGTCGCCAGCCCCAAACATTTTATGTTCAGCAATGATAAACAGATAAAGGGGTCATAAAACCTATACAACACGATAACATCAATGAGAGTACAGTCAACTAGATAAATTCACAGACAAAACATTCCCATTGTTCCAGGCATATTAGACTCTCTCCAAGGCTGGTCACTCAGCCATGTTTGTCACGCAGGCGCATCCACGAACACGCTTCCACTGCGACGCCCACCAGTTTAACTGGCCCGTTCTCACTTCTTACATTATAAAAGAAGCAATAAAGGTATTAACTAAATAAACCTCTAATTTTTGGCCGTCCAGGCCCATCTTGGCGTCCTCTAACCTCGAGTGTCGACTGTAGGATTGTCAACAATGACTTGAGCAACCTCGAGTGTCGACTGTAGGATTGTCAACAATGACTTGAGCAACCTCGAGTGTCGACTGTAGGATTGTCAACAATGACTTGAGCAACCTCGAGTGTCGACTGTAGGATTGTCAACAATGACTTGAGCAACCTCGAGTGTCGACTGTAGGATTGTCAACAATGACTTGAGCAACCTCGAGTGTCGACTGTAGGATTGTCAACAATGACTTGAGCAACCTCGAGTGTCAACTGTAGGATTGTCAACAATGACTTGAGCAACCTCGAGTGTCGACTGTAGGATTGTCAACAATGACTTGAGCAACCTCGAGTGTCGACTGTAGGATTGTCAACAATGACTTGAGCAACCTCGAGTGTCGACTGTAGGATTGTCAACAATGACTTGAGCAACCTCGAGTGTCGACTGTAGGATTGTCAACAATGACTTGAGCAACCTCGAGTGTCGACTGTAGGATTGTCAACAATGACTTGAGCAACCTCGAGTGTCGACTGTAGGATTGTCAACAATGACTTGAGCATCCGAGTGGGAATAGAACATTATACTTTACACTATTCTGATTAGCTCTTCTAGGTCTCATATAGAAATTATAGTAATTACTATGTATTAAACATATAGCTAAATAATCAAATGATAAATTATCCAGAATATCTGTATGAGATACAACATTCCATACTTGTATACTGCATACAATAACAGGGAGAGTTACGAGTTACGAAAGAAAATCACGGCCTGAAGATAAACATAGCGGTAACTATTTTATTATTTAGGCACTGGTCCATTAAGTTACATGTACTGTTATTAGTTTATTACTGTATATCATGAAAACCTAAGTGTTAGTGTAGCCGTTGGGGAATAGTACCTGAAAGAAGATTTTTCATGGGGGGTTGGGAAGGCCGAATGGGACCCCCGGAGGGCCCCCAATCGGCAATCATGCATCCCCCTTAGGTGACAATTTTGTTCTGTTAACCAACTTTGGGAATTGGGGGCCCCAAAATATTGGGGACCCCTGGCTGCAGTCCAGTCAGCCCCCCCCCCCCCTTCCCCCCCCCCCTTAATCCGCCACTGGATCTAGCGGGAAAGTAGGTAATTTGACAACACTGGTGTTAAGGGAAACGGTTACCGTATCCCTATATACCAAACAATACCAAAATTTATTAATTTGATTGGCGTCCATGAAGTACCCTACTGAATATATTTACAACATTTGTCTGTGACCTATAAATACGAAAACAATACTGTATATTCAGTTATATAAAGGATCCAATAGTACTTTTTTCATCTAAGATATAATTAGGAGATTTTATGCATCTTAGGTTGTTTTGTGGGAGTCGTACACCTAATCGTGATGGTTTTTACCTCTATTATTCAAACATTGTTTTCTAAACTTAATATATTGCATATTATTATATCAAAACCAAATGAAGTGGCGCCATGAAGGTGTTAATATACCATAATGGTTGTATATATTGTTGTTGAGTTGTGGCACCATGAAGGTGTTAATATACCATAATGGTTGTATATATTGTTGTTGAGTTGTGGCGCCATGAAGGTGTTAATATACCATAATGGTTGTATATATTGTTGTTGAGTTGTGGCGCCATGAAGGTGTTAATATACCATAATGGTTGTATATATTGTTGTTGAGTTGTGGCACCATGAAGGTGTTGATATACCATAATGGTTGTATATATTGTTGTTGAGTTGTGGCACCATGAAGGTGTTAATATACCATAATGGTTGTATATATTGTTGTTGAGTTGTGGCGCCATGAAGGTGTTAATATACCATAATGGTTGTATATATTGTTGTTGAGTTGTGGCGCCATGAAGGTGTTAATATACCATAATGGTTGTATATATTGTTGTTGAGTTGTGGCACCATGAAGGTGTTGATATACCATAATGGTTGTATATATTGTTGTTGAGTTGTGGCGCCATGAAGGTGTTAATATACCATAATGGTTGTATATATTGTTGTTGAGTTGTGGCACCATGAAGGTGTTGATATACCATAATGGTTGTATATATTGTTGTTGAGTTGTGGCGCCATGAAGGTGTTAATATACCATAATGGTTGTATATATTGTTGTTGAGTTGTGGCACCATGAAGGTGTTGATATACCATAATGGTTGTATATATTGTTGTTGAGTTGTGGCGCCATGAAGGTGTTAATATACCATAATGGTTGTATATATTGTTGTTGAGTTGTGGCACCATGAAGGTGTTGATATACCATAATGGTTGTATATATTGTTGTTGAGTTGTGGCACCATGAAGGTGTTGATATACCATAATGGTTGTATATATTGTTGTTGAGTTGTGGCGCCATGAAGGTGTTAATATACCATAATGGTTGTATATATTGTTGTTGAGTTGTGGCACCATGAAGGTGTTGATATACCATAATGGTTGTATATATTGTTGTTGAGTTGTGGCACCATGAAGGTGTTGATATACCATAATGGTTGTATATATTGTTGTTGAGTTGTGGCACCATGAAGGTGTTGATATACCATAATGGTTGTATATATTGTTGTTGAGTTGTGGCACCATGAAGGTGTTAATATACCATAATGGTTGTATATATTGTTGTTGAGTTGTGGCACCATGAAGGTGTTGATATACCATAATGGTTGTATATTGTTGTTGAGTTGTGGCACCATGAAGGTGTTGATATACCATAATGGTTGTATATATTGTTGTTGAGTTGTGGCACCATGAAGGTGTTGATATACCATAATGGTTGTATATATTGTTGTTGAGTTGTGGCACCATGAAGGTGTTGATATACCATAATGGTTGTATATATTGTTGTTGAGTTGTGGCACCATGAAGGTGTTGATATACCATAATGGTTGTATATATTGTTGTTGAGTTGTGGCGCCATGAAGGTGGTGATATACCATAATGGTTGTATATATTGTTGTTGAGTTGTGGCGCCATGAAGGTGTTGATATGTCATGTTATTGTTGAGTTAGGGTGACGGTGCTGGGAACGGAAAGGTGCGGTCTTATCAAATCAATATTACTATCTCTACCCCCGCTACCAACACCGACACCGACACTGATAACATAACATATAACCTTAAAGGGAGATGGCTCGTTTTTATTGGTCCCCCTTTTTCCTCATACTTAGCCCCATTAGTTTTCAGATTTTAAGACGTTCGCCCCATTAGTTTGTTGATTTTAACACCTTTCGTCCCTTTTTTATATCAACATCAAGACCTTTCGTGCTGTTTAGGTGTCGATTTTTTCCTGGCGAGCGATAGCGATCCTGTAAATTTAAAAGAAATCGGCCTTTGGCCGGGAAATTTTTCTATCGAAAAATGTACAAATTTACCTTGAAGGGGGACCTAGGGAGTGTTTTCTTTAAGCTTGATGAAGGTCAAGCGAGGAAACTAAAAATATATATATAATAATATATAAATAAATAGACCCCCAAAATACCCACTGTCCCCTTAATGTATGTAAATGAGTAATTAATCCATCCTATATCATCTATCTATTCTATCTATCTATTGCCCGACGCCGTGATCCCCGAAGGGGTGGCCACGAACGAACCGCCTCCATGCACCTCTGTCCCCAGTCAGTCGACGCCCCTCCCCCCAACCAGCACCGCCTTCGTCCATATACTTCCTCACTCCATCCTTCCACCTCTCTTTCGGTCTACCTCTCCCTCTCTGTCCTTCCACCTCGCTCTCGTACACCCTCGTAGTCATTCTCTCGCTTTCCATACGTTCCATATGGCCGAACCATCTCAAGTTGTTCCTTTTCACACTTTCCAGCACATCTACCTCCACACCACACCTCCTTCTTACTTCTTCATTAGTCTGTCTATCCCTCCATGTAACTCCGCACGCACTTCTTAAGTAATTCATTTCCACTGCTCTCACTCTTGGTCTGAGTCTCTCAACCAACGTCCATGCTTCACTTCCGTAAGTCAGTGTCGGGATTACCACACTGTCATGCAAGGACTTCTTCACTTCCATACTGACCACCCTATTTCTTGTTACTGCTTTCAGCGTTCCTACAATCCTCTTCCCCTGTTGTACCCTCTCCCGCACTTCTTCATCACGCGCCATATATATATTACATTATAATGATCATTAGGCGATTGTCACCAACTTAGAAATTATCTGTGGAATGTCAAGAGATGGTCATTCCTAAGCTACATAAAATCCTCCACCGTTAACTTGCCTAAAATAACAACAAAAGAGGTTCATTATTTATGGGATATGGGCTGGTTTTTCTGGCACCCCGTCTCCCTCGTGTTTATCCCCACTGTTTACATGAATTTAAGACGTTCGGCCCATTAGTTTGGTGATTTTATGACTTTATGTCCCATTTCTTTGTAAATATTAAAACCTTTCGTGCCATTTTGGTGTCGGAGTTTTTCCTAGCGAGTGATAGCGAGCCTGTAATTTTAAGAGTAACCGGCCTTCGGCAAGGAAATTTTTCTACCGAAATTTTTTACAAATTTACCTTGAATGGGGGTCAAAGGGGTATTTTTTAATTTTTTTTGATGGAGGTCTAGGGAGGAAACTAAAAACAAATTTAAAAAATCCAAACACTAAGCAAATAAATAAAGCCCATCTCCCCTTAAAGGAGTTAAATACGGTATATTACTTAATAAAATATAGATTATCAGTAGGTTCTGGGATATTTCGTAGCGAGGCCACATGAATATTCTTTCCTCTCACTTAACCTGACAAGCGCGATATAGACGTAGGTGCTAGGGTAGTTATTTGTGCATTTCTAGCCCTGGATTCTGACAGAATTCGTTATATTTACAATATAAACCATTATTTGTTTTCGGTATGCTTTTATTTTACATATATGATGTATATATGAACCTTCAAGAGTGCTAAAATAAGTGGGAAAAGCATTTGGGTGGTGAAAAACGAAGATATTGGCCACCCGGTCATAATCTCAGGCGAGAGAGAGAGACAGGCAGCCTTCCCCTCTCGCTGTCTGGGAGTCAACTGAGAAGAGCGGGGCGGTGTGTGCCGGTGTCTGGGTGTTGCATAACGATCTTTTATGCAACCCACTTGTGCTACATTATCGCGGGAGAGAAAAATAACCGATAAATGATGATAATAAGAGGAAAAATAGGTGATAATTGAGGAGGGGAGGGAGGGGGGAATAAGGTGGGGAAGGAGGGGAGGGGGGTGGGTGAGATTTACATGGATGAGTACTGGAGGGGAATTATCTCACCTAGAGACAAATTCCTTTGTTTTGATAGGCCCTTTTTTTTTATGGAAGGCTTTTTTTATGGTCCTGCTTCCGTGAGGCCTATCGCGTTCCCTATAGGAAGCCTTCCGTGAGGCCTATCGCGCTTGCCGGGTTAAACAATAAGGTACCATAGCGCAGTTGTGAATATGTATATGATTAGATTAATATCCAGTATTCGGGAATGGACAATATGTCGTAGGCGCGTGCATAAACTTTGAACCGTCTTGGTGGTGTAATGGTTACAGTGTTAAAAAATCGGTGTGTGATAACCCAGGTTCGAATCCCGGTGGATCACATATATGCTTTCATTAATTTCATTGGAGGTGTTTGGTGTTGGGGTGAAATTAATAAAATATAGATTAACAATGCCTATCACAACAATATCATCTTCAAAACTCAGTTCAATGGAACAGCATTTCGGTGGTGCAGCTGTAGAAAGTAGTTCGTCGGTATCATGAAGTGCAGGATTGTGGAAGAATATATCATCATTATAGCTGGCTACACTAGCCAATTCCTACGTGGCGCTTCTATTAGTACGTGACATACAGTATACAACACATCTACCCACACAATAATAGTACAGTTATATTATATCATCATTATAGCTGGCTACACTAGCCAATTCCTACGTGGCGCTTCTATTAGTACGTGACATACAGTATACAACACATCTACCCACACAATAATAGTACAGTTATATTATATCATCATTATAGCTGGCTACACTAGCCAATTCCTACGTGGCGCTTCTATTAGTACGTGACATACAGTATACAACACATCTACCCACACAATAATAGTACAGTTATATTATATCATCATTATAGCTGGCTACACTAGCCAATTCCTACGTGGCGCTTCTATTAGTACGTGACATACAGTATACAACACATCTACCCACACAATAATAGTACAGTTATATTATATCATCATTATAGCTGGCTACACTAGCCAATTCCTACGTGGCGCTTCTATTAGTACGTGACATACAGTATACAACACATCTACCCACACAATAATAGTACAGTTATATTATATCATCATTATAGCTGGCTACACTAGCCAATTCCTACGTGGCGCTTCTATTAGTACGTGACATACAGTATACAACACATCTACCCACACAATAATAGTACAGTTATATTATATCATCATTATAGCTGGCTACACTAGCCAATTCCTACGTGGCGCTTCTATTAGTACGTGACATACAGTATACAACACATCTACCCACACAATAATAGTACAGCTATATTATATCATCATTATAGCTGGCTACACTAGCCAATTCCTACGTGGCGCTTCTATTAGTACGTGACATACAGTATACAACACAGCTACCCACACAATAATAGTACAGCTACATTAACCCTTCCTACCCGGGCTGTCTTACCCAATGACGGTCGCCCCTACCCGGGCGAAATGGCTGAAAAACGTCTAGGCCTAGGCTACCGTATTTATGTTTATTTTCACTGCTAGAACTTTCCCACTCATCTATAATCGTAGTGCGGTTTTCAATCTGTATTTTGGGGTTGAGTAGAGCTCTGTAAGTCAACTGGTTCAGTTGTGATGACGATTTCAGTGGAGCAAATATTGCAGAGATGTTGCCAATATGGGGGCTTTTTAGACACTAATTTCGTTGTGACGTCAGAACAATAACATTGAAGAGTCTTCTCCTTCTTGTTTTCGGAGGTGCGGTGACGAACGCTTGGGTTTGTTGACATACGTCGTACGCACGGCGTTCAGACCAAGCTTAATTAGGCTATTAAGCTGCTGCCTTAGGTAAGGCATACCGTGTAGCGGCCCTTCTTTCGAGCTGTCCTTACCTAAGGCAGACCGGGTAGGAAGGGTTAAGGGGACAGTGGTTATATTGGGGGGTCTAATTACTGTATTTATACTGTATATTAGTATGTGACATACAGTATACAACACAGCTACCCACACAATAATAGTACAGCTATATTAAGGGGACAGTGGTTATATTGGGGGGTCTAATTACTGTATTTATACTGTATATTAGTATGTGACGTACAGTATACAACACAGCTACCCACACAATAATACAGCTATATTAAGGGGACAGTGGTTATATTGGGGGGTCTAATTACTGTATTTATACTGTATATTAGTATGTGACATACAGTATACAACACAGCTACCCACACAATAATAGTACAGCTATATTAAGGGGACAGTGGTTATATTGGGGGGTCTAATTACTGTATTTATACTGTATATTAGTATGTGACATACAGTATACAACACAGCTACCCACACAATAATAGTACAGCTATATTAAGGGGACAGTGGTTATATTGGGGGGTCTAATTACTGTATTTATACTGTATATTCATGTATTATTTAATTTCCTGCTAGACCTTTATCAAGCATAATAAAACACTCCCTTCAAGTACATTTTCTTATAGAAAAAATTCCCGTCCGAAGGCCAGTTCCTCTTAAAATATTAGGTTCGCTGTCGGTCACCAGGAAAAAAATTGACACCTAAATGGCACAAAACATCTTAAAATTTACAACGAAATGAGGTGAAAGGTGTTAAAATCGCCAAACTAATGGGTCGAACATTTTATAATCTCAAAACCAATGGGATTAAACATGAGGGAGAAAGGGGACCAGAAAAATGACCCCTCACCCCTTAATGTTCATTCTATGATATCCGTGTTACTAATATATATATATATATATATATATATATATATATAATGCATAATCTGTTTACGTCTCTGAGTTCGGATCTCATTCTAGAATCTAGAGCAATACTGAATCATTAAAATGGGTTGTAAATGCCCATTGTAAACGAAATACAAGAAATAATTAAATATCTTATCTACCCGCCCCCCCCCCCCCCACCCCCCTACTCCCCCATAGCCAGTCATACGTTTGGGCTGCATGGACCTTTGCGAGGATAGCAATGGGGGGTGGGGGGGGGCTTATTTTAGCAGGTCAGCTTGCCTCAAAGAATATTGTACCCTAACTAAGCTACTTTACTAATAGTGTACCATAACTAAGCTACTTTACTAATAGTGTACCATAACTAAGCTAGTTTACTAATAGTGTACCATAACTAAGCCACTTTACTAATAGTGTACCATAACTAAGCTACTTTACTAATAGTGTACCATAACTAAGCTAGTTTACTAATAGTGTACCATAACTAAGCCACTTTACTAATAGTTTACCATAACTAAGCCAGTTTACTAATAGTGTACCATAACTAAGCCACTTTACTAATAGTGTACCATAGCTAAGCCACTTTACTAATAGTGTACCATAGCTAAGCCAGTTTACTAATAGTTTACCATAACTAAGCCACTTTACTAATAGTGTACCATAACTAAGCCACTTTACTAATAGTGTACCACAGCTAAGCCACTTTACTAATAGTGTACCATAACTAAGCCACTTTACTAATAGTGTACCATAACTAAGCCACTTTACTAATAGTGTACCATAACTAAGCCACTTTACTAATAGTGTACCATAACTAAGCTACTTTACTAATAGTGTACCATAACTAAGCCACTTTATTAATAGTGTACCATAACTAAGCCACTTTATTAATCGTGTTTTTTTTTTCTATGTGATTGAGGGAGGCAAAAGGCATAACTGCCTATAGCGAGTGCCCCCCCCCCCCATAGTTGAAAGAGTGACAGGGCCAAAATCAAGGGACGTTCGAGCCAAATGCCTGGACACACGGAGTTTGAAGCCATTTAAGTCATAGGAAGAGGGAAAGACTGATTCTGGGAGAGAGTTCCAGAGCTCAGCTGTTGAGTAGAAGAAAGTTTGAGAGTAACGTTTCACTCTTGGGTTGGAGAGTTGCACAGAGTAGGGGTGGGATTGAGTTGCAAGACGGGTACCACGTGCCCTACGTAAAGGAGGTGGTATGCACTGGGATAGCTCTGAGGAACACTGATTATTATAGTAGCGATAGAATAGCTAGAGAGATGCAACATTGCGGCGGAGAGAGAGAGATTGCAGAGAGTTGGTGAGTGGACGGGAGTTAATGATACGAAAGGCCTTCCTTTCAACTTTGTCTAGGAGAGCGGTGTGAGAGGAACATCCCCACACATGTGAACAATACTCAATACAAGGGCGCACTATGCCCCTGTACAGAGCAAGAAGCTGTGCAGGGGAAAAGAACCCCCTAAGGCGGTTGAGCACACCCAGCTTCTGGGAGGCTGCCTTAGCAAGACTGGTAATATGGTCCTTCCAAATGAGAGCAGAAGAAAAAGAGACACCAAGAATATTGAGAGAAGATGAAGGGTTGATTTTTGTATTGTTGAAGAATAAGGGATAGTCCGCTTGGAAGCATTAAAGTTAACAAGGTTTTCTCTGCCCCAATTGGAAATAGTATTTAGATCAGAATTTAAGAGTTCTATGACTTCATTACGTTTGTCGTTGAGGGATTGCTGGCTGGGGCGTTCTGAAAAACTAATGGAGTAGTGTAAGGTTGAGTCGTCTGCGTATGAATGGATGGGAATTAAGGTACAGTTAAGGAGATCATTTATAAAAATTAGAAAGAGAATAGGAGATAGGACAGAGCCCTGAGGAACACCGGAGTTTATAGGGTGAGGAAGTGAACAATGGCCGTCCACAACCGCGGCTATGGAACGGCCGGAAAGGAAATTAGAGACAAAGGCACAGATGGAGGGATAGAAACCGAAGGAGGGTAGTTTAGAAATTAAAGATTTATGCCAGACTCTATCGAAGGCTTTCGATATGTCTAGTGCAATAGAAAAAGTCTCACCGAAGTCCCGAAAGGAGGATGCCCAAGAGTTAGTAAGATATGAAAGAAGATCACCAGTAGAGCGACCCTTAAAGGTAGGTTCACACATAGGCGAGTCGGAGGGCGAGGCCAACGCGAGTCACACTCGCCGCAAATCGCCGTTGATGGAGCCCGAACCCAACGCGAGTAGCAGCTGATGCGAGTAAACATGCATAGAACACGAATTTAACACGAGTTTACACGAGTTTACATGAGTTTACACGAGTTTACGCGAGTTTACGCGAGTGTTGGCGAGTTTAACACGACCCCAACACGCACCGCCAAAATTTGAAAAATAACGGTCAAATTCCAGGGTACGAATAGTGCGAGTCTACATGAGTGTCACAGGAGTTTACATGAGTTTACACGTGTTTACACGAGATGAACGCTAGTCTACAGGAAGTTAACAGGAGTGTATATTCTATTTAATTTATATCTTGTATTTATTTATATTTCATGTTGGATATCAATCTGTATATTATTATTTGTCATCATATAATTATCCTTTGCATATATTCCACATCATTATTATGTATGGGTAGGAGGGTGGTGCGAGGGTGGTTTGGGGGATGGTGTGGGGAAGGTAGAAGCGTAATTGACTCATGTTACAAATATGAAGCCGATTGGTAAGGTAGTTTCGCAACCACGGATTTTCCTTTTTTTCCTTATCTTCGTACGGATACGCTGGAAGTGGATGGTGGGAGGCGGTTGGGGGTGTGGTGGGGGGAAGGCAGAAGGGTAAGGGACTTGTCACACCAATATGGAACCGATTGGTGCAGTCGTTTCGCCGCCACAGATTTTCCTTTTTTTCCTTATCTTCGTACGGATACGCTGGAAGTGGGTGGTGGGAGGCGGTTGGGGGTGTGGTGGGGGGAAGGCAGAAGGGTAAGGGACTTGTCACACAAATATGGAACCGATTGGTGCAGTCGTTTCGCCGCCACAGATTTTCCTATTTTTTCCTTCTGACGGGACCGACAGTCAGCGAGTGGGTGGGAGGAAGAATTTGGGATTTTTTTTTTGTGGGGTAGCCAAAAGGGTAAGGTACATATGGTAAAAATATGAAAGCCATAGGTGCAGTCGTTTCGCTGCTACGATTTTTGTTGATAATATAAACAGACTCGTGTGACACTCATGTAGACTCGTGTGACACTCATGTAGACTCGTGTGACACTCATGTAGACTCACGTGACACTCATGTAGACTCGCGATCATCAAATTTCTAAATAGTACAACGTGACTGTCACGCGAGTCTACATGAGTGTCACACGAGTCTACAGGAGTTTACACGAGTTTACGCGAGTCTACGCGAGTCAACGCGAGTCTACGCGAGTCTATGCGAGTTGGCGTCCTACTCGCACTTGACTCTCCAATTTTTGTGTCTGCACAAAAAATTTGGCCGCGTTCGCGAGTCTACGCGGTCCACCGCGAGTCCACGCGACTCTGTGCGAGTGTCGGCGAGTGTCGGCGAATTTGGGATAATCATTGGCGAGTGCAAAAAAATCATCACTCGCGTTGGAGTTGCGCTCCGACTCGCCTATGTGTGAACCTACCTTAAGGAAGCCATACTGGCGATCTGAGAGCAGATTATGAGAAGAGAAATGCTTAAGAAATTTGGAAGCAAGAATAGCTTCAAAAACTTTAGAAAGACAAGAGATAAGAGCAATTGGACGATAGTTGGAGGGTTGAGAGCGGTCACCCTTCTTTGGGACAGGTTGAATGTGAGCAAACTACTCACAAATAACTAAGCCACTTTACTAATAGTGTACCATAACTTAGCCACTTTACTAATAGTCTACCATAGCTGAGCCACTTTACTAAAAGTGTACCATAACTAAGCCACTTTACTAATAGTGTACTATAACTAAGTCACTTTACTAATAGTGTACCATAACTAAGCCACTTTACTAATAGTGTACCATAACTAAGCCACTTTACTAATAGTGTACCATAACTAAGCCACTTTACTAATAGTGTACCATAACTAAGCCACTTTACTAATAGTGTACCATACCTAAACCACTTTACTAATAGTGTACCATAACTAAGCTAGTTTACTAATAGTGTACCATAACTAAGCCACTTTACTAATAGTGTACCATAACTAAGCCAGTTTACTAATAGTGTACCATAACTAAGCCACTTTACTAATAGTGTACCATAACTATGCCACTTTACTACGAGTGTACCATAGCTAAGACACTTTACTAATAGTGTACCATAACTAAGCCACTTTACTAATAGTCTACCATAACTGAGCCACTTTACTAATAGTGTACCATAACTAAGCCACTTTACTAATAGTGTACCATAACTAAGCCACTTTACTAATAGTGTACCATAACTAAGCCACTTTACTAATAGTGTACCATAACTAAGCCACTTTACTAATAGTGTACCATAACTAAGCCACTTTACTAATAGTGTACCATAACTAAGCCACTTTACTAATAGTGTACCATAACTAAGCCAGTTTACTAATAGTGTACCATAACTATGCCACTTTACTACGAGTGTACCATAGCTAAGACACTTTACTAATAGTGTACCATAACTAAGCCACTTTACTAATAGTCTACCATAACTGAGCCACTTTACTAATAGTGTACCATAACTAAGCCACTTTACTAATAGTGTACCATAACTAAGCCACTTTACTAATAGTGTACCATAACTAAGCCACTTTACTAATAGTGTACCATAACTAAGCCACTTTACTAATAGTGTACCATAACTAAGCTACTTTACTAATAGTGTACCATAACTAAGCCACTTTACTAATAGTGTACCATAACTAAGCCACTTTACTAATAGTGTACCATAACTAAGCTACTTTACTAATAGTGTACCATAACTAAGCCACTTTACTAATAGTGTACCATAACTAAGCCACTTTACTAATAGTGTACTATAACTAAGCCACTTTACTAATAGTGTACCATAACTAAGCCACTTTACTAATAGTGTACCATAACTAAGCCACTTTACTAATAGTGTACCATAACTAAGCCACTTTACTAATAGTGTACCATAACTAAGCTACTTTACTAATAGTGTACCATAACTAAGCCACTTTACTAATAGTGTACCATAACTAAGCCACTTTACTAATAGTGTACTATAACTAAGCCACTTTACTAATAGTGTACCATAACTAAGCCACTTTACTAATAGTGTACTATAACTAAGCCACTTTACTAATAGTGTACCATAACTAAGCCACTTTACTAATAGTGTACTATAACTAAGCCACTTTACTAATAGTGTACCATAACTAAGCCACTTTACTAATAGTGTACCATAACTAAGCCACTTTACTAATAGTGTACCATAACTAAGCCACTTTACTAATAGTGTACCATAACTAAGCTACTTTACTAATAGTGTACCATAACTAAGCCACTTTACTAATAGTGTACCATAACTAAGCCACTTTACTAATAGTGTGCCATAACTAAGCTACTTTACTAATAGTGTACCATAACTAAGCCACTTTACTAATAGTGTACCATAACTAAGCCACTTTACTAATAGTGTACCATAACTAAGCCACTTTACTAATAGTGTACTATAACTAAGCCACTTTACTAATAGTGTACCATAACTAAGCCACTTTACTAATAGTCTACCATAACTGAGCCACTTTACTAATAGTGTACCATAACTAAGCCACTTTACTAATAGTGTACTATAACTAAGTCACTTTACTAATAGTGTACCATAACTAAGCCACTTTACTAATAGTGTACCATAACTAAGCCACTTTACTAATAGTGTACCATAAGTAAGCTACTTTACTAATAGTGTACCATAACTAAGCCACTTTACTAATAGTGTACCATAACTAAGCCACTTTACTAATAGTGTACCATAACTAAGCCACTTTACTAATAGTGTACCATAACTAAACCACTTTACTAATAGTGTACCATAGCTAAGCCACTTTACTAATAGTGTACCATAACTAAGCCACTTTACTAATAGTGTACCATAACTAAGCCAGTTTACTAATAGTGTACCATAACTATGCCACTTTACTACGAGTGTACCATAACTAAGCCACTTTACTAATAGTGTACCATAACTAAGCCACTGTACTACAAGTGTACCATAACTAAGCCACTTTACTACGAGTGTACCATAACTAAGCCACTTTACTGCAATCACTGATTGAGGCAGATAAAATCTTGTTAATTTGAATGCCTCCGAGGCCCAATTTCTCCTATCTACCCGTCGCAATCTTCCACAAGACTATCAATTACTCTTCAACAATACACAAATCAACCCTTCATATTCTCTCAATACTCTTGGTGTATCTTTTAATGCAAGAGAGGATTGAAGAAAATATATTTTCAGGTGCATCAAATTAAAGTAACATCTGAGAGCAAGAAAATTAGAATATTGTTAACGCTCTCTGCACGATGACGCCTATTTACCTTTGATTCTGGTTACAATTAGACAATTATATGCAGCTTAAGAAGGACTCATGTTATCTAATGGGTGTATTGAGATCGTATGTACCCTGAGTCCTGGAGGAATATTATAAGCTCACGGAAATGGTCTAAAGCTAACCAGAATATGATGAAAGTGACGTGATCGTGATGAAGGTTAATAAAGGCAAGGTTAGACCAACGTATACCGTGTGAGAACTACCGGTACTGCTGTATATACATTAAGGGGACAGTGGCCGGTTTATTGGTCAAATATATTTATGTATTCATTTATTTCTTAGTTTCCTCGCTAGACTTCCATCAAGCTTGGAAAAACAACCCCTAGACCCCCTTCAAGACAGGCTGGCTATCGCTTGCCAGGAAAAATCGACATCTAAATGGCACGAGAGGTCTTAAAATTGACAACGAAATGGGTCAAAATTTATTAAAATCGCCTAACTAATGGGCCGAACGTCATAAAATCTGAAAAATATTATGCTAAACATGAGGGACGTGGGGGTCCATAAAAAGCGACTACCTCCCCCTTAACCCTTATTAAGCGGGCTAGGTGGTCTATTTGACCGTAGCGCCCAGCGTGTTTTTTTTACCCTAAATAGGGTTGTTTACGCGATCATTTTCATGCCTAAATAAGACCCAGAGCGTAAAACAAGTATATATCCCTGAAAGGACATAAACAGAGCTTTCCAATGACACCCCAACCATCCTTGTACGACCACTGGTTATCTTGCAACGATCGCGCAACACGAGTGCAAAAACCATGTAATTAGGTACTTTCCTTACATAATTCCCTGTGTAGCGAGGGCGAGAGGGTGGAGGAGGGTGGGATACTTGTCAGTAGGTCCGCCGCGGTGGTCTGGAGCAGTCATACGCTTGCTACGCTCCTCCCACCACTCATCTCTCTCTCTCAGCAACATTACGTGGTGAAAATGGCACACGACATAAGTTGTGAACCGCCACTTAGTCCATATTTATTTCACACGACATAAGTTGCGCGCCGCCAATTAAGGGTTAATCCGGAGTCTATACCTTAACATTGCCGTGGATGAATAGCGTTGAGTGTAATAATGACTCTAGGTAAGGATAGAAGGTAATCTATGTGTTATGCCGGGTTGTAATTCAACAGGCTTCAGTATTATCTATATCAATCCGAATTTAGGATATTTAGATTTGGAATATTCCTCGACAGGAACACATCGAGCACAGTACATATGATAATAGTAAACTCAATCAGGCAACAATAAACACACCAGGTAATTTACACTCTTATTTATCAACAGGCATAAATAGGTCATATGCAGTATATACTAGACTCGACTGTTATATGGAAAACAGGGAGCAAGCAATAAATACAGTGGAGAGAGTTAATAACCTTACTCTCAAATGGAGTACTAAGTTAAGTTACACGACAATCAAGGAAGGAGAAATACGCATAGGATACAGATTCATATATAAACAGAATAATAACCTTGATAATAATATATATGGGAGCCAAGCGTCTAACGTGAAGTATTCTGGAATGAGCTACGCAAGACAATGGAACGTATCGCTCACTGTGCGGGGCGAGTGCATGGCGTGGGGGGTAGGAACCTAGGCCGCGCTCAGGTAAAAGATCAAACGTGCCACCTGGGGGGGTATAGCTAGGATGGACTGCGGTCACGAAAAATAATAATATGAATTAATGCGATGTTAACTTAAAGGTTCAAGTTAGGTGGATAATTCAAGTCTAAAGCCTGGTTCACACATAGACGAGTCGGTGCCCGAGTCCAACACGAGTGACACTCGTCGATTATCAGCGTTGCTGGAGGCCGATTACTAGAATTTACTACACAAGTAGTAACCGATCCCGAGTCAACACGAGTGTAACACGAGTCTATACGAGTCAACACGTGTTCATACAAGAGCCCGTACGAGTAACGGAGAGTCAACACGAGTGTAACACGAGTGGCATAAATGTGAAAAATAACGGTCAAATTCCAGGGTACGAAAACAAAGGGTCGGTACGAGTCAACACGAGTCACGACGAGTGTAACACGGATCAACACGAGTGTAACACGGATCAACACGAGTGTAACACGGGTCAACACGAGTGTTATTAACAATCCTCGTACATGATTATTTATTTTTTAGGCTATATATATTTCAGCGATGATATTCATTACTGTGATTTTATTTATAATTTTCTCATATATTTGGGTAATGTTTTTCTAAGTC
Source organism: Paralithodes platypus (assembly GCA_032716605.1). NCBI lineage: Eukaryota > Metazoa > Arthropoda > Malacostraca > Decapoda > Lithodidae > Paralithodes > Paralithodes platypus. The sequence continues at coordinate 56,869,012 of CM064498.1, read as the reverse complement.
CTTTCAATATCATTATTATATTCTCTCTATACTGTATATGTATACATTTATATTTGTCTCATATACTTATTTGTAGGTTTTTCTATGTGGTTTCAGAATCATTAATATATTATATTATATTTATATTTATGTTTGTCTCATATGTTTCGTATGTTTTTCTAGGTACATATCTTTATTATATTTTCTTTGTATATATTTCAATCTGTATATCCATAACAGTATTATAATAATGTTCAGCATATTTCCCTTATATGTTCTTCCATGAACTATCTCTATTTATCTATTGCCTGACGCCGTGATCCCCGAAGGTGTGGCCATGAACGAACCGCCCCCATGCACCTCTGTCCCCAGTCAGTCGATGCCCCTCCCCCCAACCAGCACCGCCTTCGTTCATGTACTTCCTCACTCCATCCTTCCACCTCTCATTCGGTCTACCTCTCCCTCTCTGTCCCTCCACCTCGCTCTCGTACACCCTCTTAGTCATTCTCTCGCTTTCCATACGTTCCATATGGCCGAACCATCTCAAGTTGTTCCTTTTCACACTTTCCAGCACATCTACCTCCACACCACACCTCCTTCTTACTTCCTCATTAGTCTGTCTATCCCTCCATGTAACTCCGCACGCACTCCTTAAGTAATTCATTTCCACTGCTCTCACTCTTGGTCTGAGTCTCTCAACCAACGTCCATGCTTCGCTTCCGTAAGTCAGTGTCGGGATTACCACACTGTCATGCAAGGACTTCTTCACTTCCATACTGACCACCCTATTTCTTGTTACTGCTTTCAGCGTTCCTACAACCCTCTTCCCCTGTTGTACCCTCTCCCGCACTTCTTCATCCATAGTCCCATCTTTACTCAACACACTGCCCAGATACTTAAAAGAGTTGATGATCTCCATAGCCTGACCTTTCAGCTTCACCTCACACTCTGTGACTTCACCCCTTTCGTAGACCATAACCTTGCTCTTCCCCGCATTTACCTTCAAATTCCATTTTTCGCACACTGTTCCAAACTCATTTACCAGACCCTGCAACTCCCATTCATTATCACTCATCAGAACTGTATCATCCGCAAACAGCAGTATAGGTAGCTTCCACTCAATTCCCTCCCTTTTCAGCGATACACCAACATCCACTGCTCTTGATAATATTTCTCTCATGCCTCCATCCATATATACAGTAAACAACCACGGGGACATCACACACCCCTGTTTCAAACCAACATTCAGGTCAAAGAACTCGCTCTGCTCACTCTCCACACGTACTGCCGCCTTTGCACCCTCATACATACTCTTCACTGCTTTCAGAAACTTGCCCTCTACTCCATATATTCTAAGTACTTTCCACAAACCTTCTCTATCCACTCTGTCATAGGCCTTCTCCAAGTCCATAAAGGCAACATACACCTTTTGTTTCTTCTCCAGATACTTCTCCACAACACAATTCAGGGTAAAAATCTGATCTACACATCCTCTTCCCTTCCTAAAACCTCCCTGCTCGTCGCCTATCCATTTCTCCGTTCTCACTCTCACTCTCTCAATCACTACCCTACTGTATACCTTCCCTACTACGCTTAGAAGACATATTCCTCTGTGGTTACCACACACTCCTCTTTCCCCTTTGCCCTTATATAGGGGGACTATTATGCCAGTCTTCCAGTCATTGGGTGCACTCCCCTTCTCCCATGCTAGTTTGCACATTTTCCATACCCATTCTATCACTATCTCACCACCATTATCCATACCTCAACATTTCCCCACACACTCCATCTGTTCCTGGTGCTTTCCCCAACTTCACTCTTTTCATGACTTCCCACACTTCTGACCTCCTGATCCCCACCTCCTCCTCCACTACTTCTCTTCTTCTCCCTCCCATACCATATCCAGCTATGTTTGCTGGCTCTTCATTCCTTACATTTAGCAACTCACTGAAGTACTCCCTCCATCTTTCGACTCTCTCTTGCTTCTCGGCTAGCATTCTCCCATTCTTATCTTTCACACCCTTACTGTTTCCCTTGCTACCTTCCCTAACTTTCTTGACTTCTTTCCAGAACAGTTCCTTACTCTCCCTCCATTTTACACTCAGATTCCTTCCAAATTCCTCATCTACTCTTCTCTTACTTTCCTTCACTACTCTCTTCACCACCCTCTTACTCTCCACGTACCTCGCTCGTTTCTGTCTCTCAATATCTTCATTCCCTCTACTATCCAACCACTCTCTATATGCTTTCTTCTTTTCTTCCACAGCTATTCTTACCTCTTCTGTCCACCATGCTGTACCTTTCACTCCCCTCCCTCTTCTCCTCACTCCACACACCTCCTCACATGCTGCACAGATCTCATCCTTAAACACCTTGCTCATCTCCTCCACTTCCTCCATAACTTCCAGGTCGAACCCACCTAGTCGTCTTTCCACTGCTCTCCTGTACTCCTCCCTGACTTCCTCCTCCTGCAACCTCTCCACCCTCCTCACCATTCCACCCTCCTCTCGCCTCCCTCCAGCTCTCCTCACCCACTTCTTTTGTATCCTAACCTTAGCTACCACTACATAATGATCAGACAGACCCCTCCAATACCCCTATACACCCTAGCATCCATCTCAGATTTCTTCATTCGTTCATCCACACATACATAATCAATCAATGACTTTCGTTCCACCACTGTCTTATCCTTCATCGTCAACATCCGTTTCCACGTGTACCTGTGGATCATTCTGTGTCGGAAGAAGGTGTTGGCTATCCACAGCCTCCTCCCCACACATACGTCCACAAGTGCACTACCATTCCCATTCACCTCTGATGGTACCCCCCACCCTCCCACCAATCCCTCAACTTTCCTATCACCCACCTTACCATTCATATCCTATGAACTATGTCCTTCAAATTGCTTAATCATCATAATTAATTTATCTGTTCTTCCAAAAAGTATTTAATTCATATTATAGTACTTATTTGTTTCTCTGTTAACAAGTCATTTATAACTTGATAATAATATACTTTGAAAAGTAGACAGAATGAAAATAAACACCATGTGAGGAGGAGCACTTTATTGACAACGTTTCGCATATAGCTTCATCAGGACAATGCCATACACCAAAAAAAATCCGGTCAACAATTTATTTTCGGACGGAGAAGAGGGAGGGGGAGGAGGAAAGAGGGCGGGGAAATTCATGCAGAGGTCAAGTGAATGGTGGAGTCAAGATTAATGGGCGGAGCTTTCTGTCTACTCTGTGTGTGTGTGTGTGTGTGTGTGTGTGTGTGTGTGTGTGTGTGTGAACGTATGAATATAGTAGAAAGAGAAGTTTAAACTAAATATGTATATAAATTACATACAAAGATAAAAATTAATACAGACTAAAATACTAATAATAATAATACTAATAACAGTAAAACAACAATAAAAATAATAATAATAAAGATCATAAAACAAATACAGATAAAGATAACAGAGAGAGAGAGAGAGAGAGAATAAGTATAATGACAGCAGCTGTCTGAACTGAGGTCACATCTAAATCTCTCACCTATAAGGTAATTACTGAACTTACTTTATTATGATGATTATTATTTATCTTTGTATGTAATTTGTATACATATTTAGTTTAAACTTCGCTTTTTACTTTATTCATACGTTCACACACACACACACACACACACACACACACACACACACACACAGAGTAGACAGAAAGCTCCGCCCATTAATCTTGACTCCACCATTCACTTGACCTCTGCATGAATTTCCCCGCCCTCTTTCCTCCTCCCCCTCCCTCTTCTCCGTCCGAAAAGAAATTGTTGACCGGATTTTGTTTTTGGTGTATGGCATTGTCCTGATGAAGCTATATGCGAAACGTTGTCAATAAAGTGCTCTTCCTCACATGGTGTTTATTTTCATTTATAACTTGAGTAAAGTAAAATTGTAAATGAAACTTATATGAATAAAGTAACTATAAATAGTAATTGGATGCAAAACAACACCTGGAGTCACATACATTTTATTTTGACATACAAAATACAACATCGAAATGTCCACGATCGAGGACGAATCACCAAAGAGTGTTACACGAATTAACATGAGTAAACACGAGTAGCGAAGAGTTATGCAGAGTCCAACACGAGTTCACACGAGTCAACACGTATGTACACGAGTCTACACGTATCTCCGTCGGACTCGTGACGAGGACAAGAAATTTCATGCATGTATGAAATTTTTGGACCACGTGGCGAGTACCCAGGACCCACCCCGATACACGGAGAGTCAACACGAGTGTAACACGAGTCTACACGAGTGTTGCAGAGTATTGACGAGTCATTGCCGAATAGCAAAATTTCATCACTCGTGTTGGACTCGAGCACCGACTCGTCTATGTGTGAACCAGGCTTAAGAGAGAAGATAAGCTAAACTAGAATTTGACCCTCTAAGAAAAAATTTGAATAATCTCTCAAACAAGACATGAAAAATAATTCGATCAGAGATGAAGTCAAATCACACGAATGGAGGAATTCAGATGCACTAATAATTAACGTGACTGAAGGATAATGGACAATCCGAAGTAATAGGGTTGAAATAAATTAACTGAGTAATTTAGGAGCGCAGATATAAATAGTGCGAATAAACAGCTTAATAAAGTAGCTATATGAAATGGCATACACGACGAAGTTGTACTAATTAAATACCAAAACTTGGCATAAAAAGGAGGTCTGAATAAATTAACAAATTCCTATTTAAAACTCAGAACTATTGTAGCGTTATATTATAACGATTTTATTTATAATTTTCTCATATATTTGGGTAATGTTTTTCTAAGTCCTTTCAATATCATTATTATATTCTCTCTATACTGTATATGTATACATTTATATTTGTCTCATATACTTATTTGTAGGTTTTTCTATGTGGTTTCAGAATCATTAATATATTATATTATATTTATATTTATGTTTGTCTCATATGTTTCGTATGTTTTTCTAGGTACATATCTTTATTATATTTTCTTTGTATATATTTCAATCTGTATATCCATAACAGTATTATAATAATGTTCAGCATATTTCCCTTATATGTTCTTCCATGAACTATCTCTATTTATCTATTGCCTGACGCCGTGATCCCCGAAGGTGTGGCCATGAACGAACCGCCCCCATGCACCTCTGTCCCCAGTCAGTCGATGCCCCTCCCCCCAACCAGCACCGCCTTCGTTCATGTACTTCCTCACTCCATCCTTCCACCTCTCATTCGGTCTACCTCTCCCTCTCTGTCCCTCCACCTCGCTCTCGTACACCCTCTTAGTCATTCTCTCGCTTTCCATACGTTCCATATGGCCGAACCATCTCAAGTTGTTCCTTTTCACACTTTCCAGCACATCTACCTCCACACCACACCTCCTTCTTACTTCCTCATTAGTCTGTCTATCCCTCCATGTAACTCCGCACGCACTCCTTAAGTAATTCATTTCCACTGCTCTCACTCTTGGTCTGAGTCTCTCAACCAACGTCCATGCTTCGCTTCCGTAAGTCAGTGTCGGGATTACCACACTGTCATGCAAGGACTTCTTCACTTCCATACTGACCACCCTATTTCTTGTTACTGCTTTCAGCGTTCCTACAACCCTCTTCCCCTGTTGTACCCTCTCCCGCACTTCTTCATCCATAGTCCCATCTTTACTCAACACACTGCCCAGATACTTAAAAGAGTTGATGATCTCCATAGCCTGACCTTTCAGCTTCACCTCACACTCTGTGACTTCACCCCTTTCGTAGACCATAACCTTGCTCTTCCCCGCATTTACCTTCAAATTCCATTTTTCGCACACTGTTCCAAACTCATTTACCAGACCCTGCAACTCCCATTCATTATCACTCATCAGAACTGTATCATCCGCAAACAGCAGTATAGGTAGCTTCCACTCAATTCCCTCCCTTTTCAGCGATACACCAACATCCACTGCTCTTGATAATATTTCTCTCATGCCTCCATCCATATATACAGTAAACAACCACGGGGACATCACACACCCCTGTTTCAAACCAACATTCAGGTCAAAGAACTCGCTCTGCTCACTCTCCACACGTAATGCCGCCTTTGCACCCTCATACATACTCTTCACTGCTTTCAGAAACTTGCCCTCTACTCCATATTCTAAGTACTTTCCACAAACCTTCTCTATCCACTCTGTCATAGGCCTTCTCCAAGTCCATAAAGGCAACATACACCTTTTGTTTCTTCTCCAGATACTTCTCCACAACACAATTCAGGGTAAAAATCTGATCTACACATCCTCTTCCCTTCCTAAAACCTCCCTGCTCGTCGCCTATCCATTTCTCCGTTCTCACTCTCACTCTCTCAATCACTACCCTACTGTATACCTTCCCTACTACGCTTAGAAGACATATTCCTCTGTGGTTACCACACACTCCTCTTTCCCCTTTGCCCTTATATAGGGGGACTATTATGCCAGTCTTCCAGTCATTGGGTGCACTCCCCTTCTCCCATGCTAGTTTGCACATTTTCCATACCCATTCTATCACTATCTCACCACCATTATCCATACCTCAACATTTCCCCACACACTCCATCTGTTCCTGGTGCTTTCCCCAACTTCACTCTTTTCATGACTTCCCACACTTCTGACCTCCTGATCCCCACCTCCTCCTCCACTACTTCTCTTCTTCTCCCTCCCATACCATATCCAGCTATGTTTGCTGGCTCTTCATTCCTTACATTTAGCAACTCACTGAAGTACTCCCTCCATCTTTCGACTCTCTCTTGCTTCTCGGCTAGCATTCTCCCATTCTTATCTTTCACACCCTTACTGTTTCCCTTGCTACCTTCCCTAACTTTCTTGACTTCTTTCCAGAACAGTTCCTTACTCTCCCTCCATTTTACACTCAGATTCCTTCCAAATTCCTCATCTACTCTTCTCTTACTTTCCTTCACTACTCTCTTCACCACCCTCTTACTCTCCACGTACCTCGCTCGTTTCTGTCTCGCAATCTTCATTCCCTCTACTACCCAACCACTCTCTATATGCTTTCTTCTTTTCTTCCACAGCTATTCTTACCTCTTCTGTCCACCATGCTGTACCTTTCACTCCCCTCCCTCTTCTCCTCACTCCACACACCTCCTCACATGCTGCACAGATCTCATCCTTAAACACCTTGCTCATCTCCTCCACTTCCTCCATAACTTCCAGGTCGAACCCACCTAGTCGTCTTTCCACTGCTCTCCTGTACTCCTCCCTGACTTCCTCCTCCTGCAACCTCTCCACCCTCCTCACCATTCCACCCTCCTCTCGCCTCCCTCCAGCTCTCCTCACCCACTTCTTTTGTATCCTAACCTTAGCTACCACTACATAATGATCAGACAGACCCCTCCAATACCCCTATACACCCTAGCATCCATCTCAGATTTCTTCATTCGTTCATCCACACATACATAATCAATCAATGACTTTCGTTCCACCACTGTCTTATCCTTCATCGTCAACATCCGTTTCCACGTGTACCTGTGGATCATTCTGTGTCGGAAGAAGGTGTTGGCTATCCACAGCCTCCTCCCCACACATACGTCCACAAGTGCACTACCATTCCCATTCACCTCTGATGGTACCCCCCACCCTCCCACCAATCCCTCAACTTTCCTATCACCCACCTTACCATTCATATCCTATGAACTATGTCCTTCAAATTGCTTAATCATCATAATTAATTTATCTGTTCTTCCAAAAAGTATTTAATTCATATTATAGTACTTATTTGTTTCTCTGTTAACAAGTCATTTATAACTTGATAATAATATACTTTGAAAAGTAGACAGAATGAAAATAAACACCATGTGAGGAGGAGCACTTTATTGACAACGTTTCGCATATAGCTTCATCAGGACAATGCCATACACCAAAAAAAATCCGGTCAACAATTTATTTTCGGACGGAGAAGAGGGAGGGGGAGGAGGAAAGAGGGCGGGGAAATTCATGCAGAGGTCAAGTGAATGGTGGAGTCAAGATTAATGGGCGGAGCTTTCTGTCTACTCTGTGTGTGTGTGTGTGTGTGTGTGTGTGTGTGTGTGTGAACGTATGAATATAGTAGAAAGAGAAGTTTAAACTAAATATGTATATAAATTACATACAAAGATAAAAATTAATACAGACTAAAATACTAATAATAATAATACTAATAACAGTAAAACAACAATAAAAATAATAATAATAAAGATCATAAAACAAATACAGATAAAGATAACAGAGAGAGAGAGAGAGAGAGAGAGAATAAGTATAATGACAGCAGCTGTCTGAACTGAGGTCACATCTAAATCTCTCACCTATAAGGTAATTACTGAACTTACTTTATTATGATGATTATTATTTATCTTTGTATGTAATTTGTATACATATTTAGTTTAAACTTCGCTTTTTACTTTATTCATACGTTCACACACACACACACACACACACACACACACACACACACACAGAGTAGACAGAAAGCTCCGCCCATTAATCTTGACTCCACCATTCACTTGACCTCTGCATGAATTTCCCCGCCCTCTTTCCTCCTCCCCCTCCCTCTTCTCCGTCCGAAAAGAAATTGTTGACCGGATTTTGTTTTTGGTATGGCATTGTCCTGATGAAGCTATATGCGAAACGTTGTCAATAAAGTGCTCTTCCTCACATGGTGTTTATTTTCATTTATAACTTGAGTAAAGTAAAATTGTAAATGAAACTTATATGAATAAAGTAACTATAAATAGTAATTGGATGCAAAACAACACCTGGAGTCACATACATTTTATTTTGACATACAAAATACAACATCGAAATGTCCACGATCGAGGACGAATCACCAAAGAGTGTTACACGAATTAACATGAGTAAACACGAGTAGCGAAGAGTTATGCAGAGTCCAACACGAGTTCACACGAGTCAACATGTATGTACACGAGTCTACACGTATCTCCGTCGGACTCGTGACGAGGACAAGAAATTTCATGCATGTATGAAATTTTTGGACCACGTGGCGAGTACCCAGGACCCACCCCGATACACGGAGAGTCAACACGAGTGTAACACGAGTCTACACGAGTGTTGCAGAGTATTGACGAGTCATTGCCGAATAGCAAAATTTCATCACTCGTGTTGGACTCGAGCACCGACTCGTCTATGTGTGAACCAGGCTTAAGAGAGAAGATAAGCTAAACTAGAATTTGACCCTCTAAGAAAAAATTTGAATAATCTCTCAAACAAGACATGAAAAATAATTCGATCAGAGATGAAGTCAAATCACACGAATGGAGGAATTCAGATGCACTAATAATTAACGTGACTGAAGGATAATGGACAATCCGAAGTAATAGGGTTGAAATAAATTAACTGAGTAATTTAGGAGCGCAGATATAAATAGTGCGAATAAACAGCTTAATAAAGTAGCTATATGAAATGGCATACACGACGAAGTTGTACTAATTAAATACCAAAACTTGGCATAAAAAGGAGGTCTGAATAAATTAACAAATTCCTATTTAAAACTCAGAACTATTGTAGCGTTATATTATAACCTTGAAATGGTTATAATAAACAATTACTAAATCAAGTAATAGAAGATAAATTAAACCTTGTGTATCGGGGCCCGACTTAAGGCGGTCAAGAGAACCAAGACCTAATTGGCGGGGCCCGACTTAAATCCAATGCGATGTTGAGCACATAATTGGCTCTGAGAGAGAGTCAGGGCAGTGGGAGGAGCGTAGGTGGGCTCTGACCGTTCGGCACGGCTCCCGTACCGCGACTGGTCTCTCCTCCACACTCATCCACATTCACTGCCTCCCTAGACAGGGAAATATGTAAGGAAATTACCGTATTTTAGGGTTTTTGTACTCGCGTTGCAACGTCGTTGCAAGACAACCCGTGGTCGTGCAAGGATGGTTCAGGTGTCATTGGAAACTCAATTATCGCCCTTTCACGGATACATAATTGTATTACGCTCTGGCTCTTCTTTATGCATGAAAAAGAGCATGGAATGAAGCTCGTTTAGGGTAAATCTGCCCACTTGGCAGGTAGTAGATGTTACAAACGGCCCCGTCCGACAGGTGTTAATAGCCAAAATGTAGGCTAACTTGGCATAGGAATAAACAAACGGAATTTCTAGATACGTGTGGAAAGAATTATATGATCCAAATACGTATATTATTAGATTATTCACAAGAATTAATAGAATAGAACTTGTCAAAGAATAAATACTAATTCAACAAAAACCCCGGGGTCTTGACTTTCAAAATAAAGGGGGGTAATATGGTAAAGCTCTCTGGATAGTAATTAAGTAGATAAAAGAATCTTAAAATTGGGCGTAGATTCTAGGTAAATAGATGATTTAAGAAAGGAATAAATTCACGTTATACACTTTGACTTCAACTTCGTTACACACAGAATAAAGGACACATAAGAGGAAAATCTGCGAATATTCCAGCTAAGTAACACTGATAAAAATATGAAGATGAAGTGTGTGGGTAAATTAGTTTAAGACGGGTTAACACAGATTTACAAGGCAATATCTCGTACTTATAAATCACTCGTATGGATCAAACTTTAGTATTTCACACGGTTAACACAGATTCAAGACAGATCCTGGGCACAGATCTAGAGTTAATTAAAAATGGAATATTCACATATTTTGCCTTACCTTCACAACTAATAGCCACTAATAGCCACTCAGAGACACTTAGGGTAGGGGTGGAGGGAGCCGTGAGCGAGAATCTGGTCGACGTTGTCTCGTGGTTCTTCAGGGCTGGACGTCAAGGGGAACTGCCTCTCGTGGTACTGCAGGGCTGGGCGTCAAGGGGAACTGCCTCTCTCCGAGGTACAGGTGAAGGGGTTCCGGACTGGATGTCTGGTGAAGCGGCAATACCAATGTTTTCCACCCGGCGTGACCAGACGAAGGAGACAATCGTATTTGCTTAATTTCCTTCAGTTAAAGTCAGGCTATATTTGGGTTCTTTTTAGGGTTCAATTTGGTGTCTTTCGAGTTCATAGGGACATGTGGATATCGTTGTTTTTGGCTATGGTGAAGGTAATACTTAATCTAAAAATACATGGGGGTTATTTATTGGTACACATGGAGATTCATAATCTTGTGATCTTGGTCCCTTATTTTTAAAGGGCCTTGTGGTGATGTAATGGATGATTTTCTATCCATCATGGTATCTGGCTTTTCTTATTCTGCCCGCCACAAGTTTCTTATTTATCACTGCATTTACTTCATTCCCAGTCTTCCAGGAAGGTACTATAGGAGGGGTACTGAGGGTCCCACTTATTTCTATATTGGAAGGGTTCTTGGTGATTAACTTGCATAAACATTTCTTCATTGTACTGCAAATTGGGCTGAAGCTGATGATATGCCTCGGGTTCCTGCCTCTGCCATTGAAGGAGTTGGGGCCCCTGTGAGTGGTCAGGGCTCGAACTCCTTTTCTGGGTAGACTGACCTATTTCTCCGGAATTTAGAGCATGGGTAGTTCTGGGAAAAGAGGTAGACTCATGTATCCGGGCCGGAATTAAAATATGGGAAGCTGGTCGGGTCTCATTTCCTCTCGTCTTCTCCTGCTTCTGTCTTCTCCTATTCGTCCTGCTGTCTTTGATGACTGCTATTTTTGTGATGGTCTGGGGGTGGCTGTTCAACCCCGTCATCTCACTATGTTACCTATTATATAAAGTAAGGTGATTGCTGTAGATGATTATAGAAGGGAATCTAGAGTAGTTATATAAAGGTCAGGTAAGCTATGTAATATATATGGTAAAGTTGCTCTAGGTAAGGATGCCAGTTACATTAAATTACCTACAAGAACAGGAAATATATTTGTCAAAACTAACCAGTCGATCTTTTGCACTCTTTTGCTACCATTATGCCCTACTCTATCGACCACCAGACGAATTTACAATGGTTAGGAAAGCTCTCTTAGTGTTAAGAAATAATTTGTAAAATAGTTTTAAGTATGAAAAGGCCAACTTCCTTTGTTATAATTGAAAACAAAATGTATGCATGTATGTTTATATGTATTTACTCAGGCACATACACCATACCTGGGGGTGGCTGACTCGAGACAGAGCCCGAACAGAAACAACAAAATAAAATAAAAATATAAAATTCACACAACTAGATCGCCCATGAGAAGAACCAGAGACCAAGGGCCATGAGGGGTCCCAAGCAAAACATTTTCAGGTCCCAGATCTCCCAGAGAGGTTCCAGTCACAGCAGGCAGATATGCAGCGGAACTACAGCACAATGACTGCCCACCTACTTCCAGGCAGGGCCCTTCATATATAAACCGTCTCCCCGGGGCCGGGCGCCTGACGGACTATATTCTAGTCCAACTGGCACCCAACTCCCTCTCCCTACGACCACGTTATCACTCATCTATTCACAAGCACTCATTCCTATTCATCCCCACTTTTGTTGCCTGTTCTTCAGTTATCACTCTATGCTCCAACGCTATATTCACACCATCCTCTCCATCTCCTCTGAGGTCTTCCTCTTAATCGATTTCAACTTGTTTATGACTCATATATTCTCTTTGTAAGCCTTTCATCACCCATTTGTTCAACATGTCCGTACCAGCATAGCACCCTTCTTTCCACTCCGGTCGATAAGGGTTCCTGTTGTCCTAATCTCCTATGAACCTCTTCATTCCTCAAGTTGTCTTTACGAGTCACTCCACACATATTCCTCAAGCAGCTCATCTCCAACACATCCACCTTCTTTTCTCCTGTACATTTAGACTCCATGTCTCAGCCCCATACATCACTGTTGGTACAATTATCCTTTGATACATGGTACTTATAGCTTTCATTCCGAGATTTCTCACCTTCCACATACATCCCATTTCTCCAAAGACTTTCCTTTCCATACATACTCTCTGTCTTACCTCCATTCCCACACCTGCGTCCCTGCTTATCACTCCGCCTATATATTTAAAACACTACACGTCTTGTTCCAGCATTTTCCCATCATGTCGTATATTTATATTTTTACCCTATGAACATCTCTAATACACACCATCACTTTACTTTTATTGACATTCACCCTCAGCTTCCTCTTCCCACATACCACACCAAATGCTTTACTACTTTATAGCAGATAGCTTCATCAGGTCACTGATGACCTGATGAAGCTATCTCCGAAACGTTGTCAATAAAGTGCTCTTACTCAGATAGTGTTTTTTATCCATTCTTTCTCAATATATATTCATCTATTTAATTTGTATTCTCTCTTGTCTTAGTATTTATAATGTTAGAGCTTTGTGTAGTGTAGAATAAAGTGGTCATATTGTATCAAAACCCAGTAAAAACAATTCTTTACCTTAGCAGTTTGGTATTAAGGGGGCCCACCTCGTTAAATGTTTTCTCTCTCTCTCTGGGTTGTATCCATTCGGCTCCATTCAGCCTACTGTTTCAAGACGTTTATCCCCATCCATGTGTCGATTTTTTCCTGGCGAGCGGTAGCGAGCCAGCATATTTTAAAAAATATGTTTGACAGCAGTCTAAATTTGTACATTTTTCGATAGAAAAATTTCTCCGGCAAAGCCGGATTTCTCCATACAATGCTGGCTCACTATTGCTTACCAGGAAGAAATCGACATCTGGATGGGGATAAACGTCTTAAAACAGTAGGCTGAATGGATACAAGCCAGAAAAAGAGAGACATGGAGAGAAAAAAGCTGGTCACCCCCCTTAAGAAAAACGTATTCATACCCTTTAACCTACATTATGTTTTGTCTATCAATTTGATAAGGGGAGTCGTCTTTCTTGTTCTAGTTATCTCATGTTGAGGTACTTATAACCCTATCACCTCAATCCATATTAACCCTTTCAGTCAGATCAAGACATTAGTATGTTTATCCCAGATGATAAACAACGAATGAAGAAATAGTCAGGTTAAGGGCAAGCGAAAATATGCGATTCTCTTCTTCACTTCCACTCGCGATAGCTGGATGATATTTGAAGTTAATTATATTTGTTTGTTTACAAGACAGTATGAGTTGTTGAAACAAAGATAATATGAATCTCATATTTGTACCTGGTATATAGGTGTCACAATTACATGAAGAAGTGGCCCTGTTTTCATTGATTTTTGGCTATTAAAGCACCTCTTTATTGTACACACTCGCTCCCTCAACCAATGCACTAAACACACTGATATAAGTATGAGTGGCAAGCTTAGAACCTTCTGGAACCGTCTGGCAACAAGTGGGGTGGGTTGATGCAACCAACTCAGCCGGAACTACCAGAACATTTATGTATGTCAGCCACAGTGTCGGCCTTTATTTTTTTACAAAAGATGTATATTTACGTCGGCCGCATTCAAAAGGTTAATAATCAAAGGGGGTTGGACACTACTTTCATTAACCCTTCTGTACCGGGGATGTCTTTTTAACTTTAATCTGGGTACTATTAGACGATTTTATGCATATTAAAAAAGGCCTCCAGCAATTACCAGGCTTGGAACTATCTCTCATAACCATTTTCACTACCACAGATAGTAAACTGCACAAAATTGTATAAATATAGCTAGAATCAAATTAGAAAACATCGCCGGTAAAGAAGGGGTTAAAGGTCTAACGCTTCCTATCATACTTAGCACACCTGTGATACTCTCACAATGTTCACGGATGTATGCATAGAGATACGCATACGGTTAGGTACAGTCGGCAGTGGCAGAGGGACATGGGAGGGAGGCTCAGCGGTTGGTATACTCAAAACGGTTCTTACAATTCTATTATATTGTCAAAGGGGTGTGGCCACACGCAGACTCTTGGGTCAGGGAAATGGTGGAATGTATAACAGCAACACTTGCAATAACTCTCCAAGTGGACTCATAACTATACAACCACAGTAATCGGATATACAGAGTTATGCACTCTACTTCTCTTGAGTTCAGATGATATCGGTAACTTAGTGAACTTCCTATTCCAACTTCGATAATCTATTCTCGTTTACACTCAATATCAGAATAGTAAATTTCAACACTACAAAACACTTCTATGCAATCCCGTATACACTCCATTACTCGGTCCTTAGCACTACTAATTCCTAGAATCATTACCTGAATAGGATTATTAGTAATCAGGTAATCGCTCCTTTGCAAGATGTGCAACACAGGGTCTAAACATTTGAACAGGGTACGTGAGGCGTAAGTCAGCTTAATGATTCGGCAAGCTTTCTCCTGAGACACAAAGAGGCATTCAAACTTTCGGTATTGTTGTAAGAGGTGACTAAAAGGGCATAAAGGGGAAAGTGGTTATTACAGGCAATAGGCAGGCAATAAGGCCTTGACTTGATTACGGTATTATGCTGAACTTCTATGCTAGTACAAGAAGAGGGCAGGACGGTTATCTACATCTAGGGAGATGATCAAATAATGAACATAGTTGCCAGGGGAAAGCTTCATGATTGGCAATCTATGATACAAACAAAGGGGAGGGGGTGGTTACTACCTGGGCTCGCGATTCTAGGCTTGGTACTCATATGTGCTGGTGTTTGATGCACTTCTCGTAGACAGCTGCATAATCTTCTCACACAGTCCAAGGGGCCTCGTTGCTTCTGCTGGATGGCGTTTAGTAGATTCAGCGTTGTGCACTCGTGAGACAGCCACACCTTTGGCCGTTGTCTGCTTCCCACAGTTGAACAGCAGGAGTCTCATCGTTCTCCAGGGGGGATGTCTTCTTGCCTCATACTGTGCACTCTCACAATGAGGGTTCGACTTGCTCGGGTCGACTTCTGTACCACGCGTTGCACGGACGGAGCCTCTCAATGTCCTAGGGGTTATCCTTCTTGTTCAGGCTACGTGCCTCATCTTCTTATTTTCACTCTCTTAGTGTTGTAGCTAGGTTTGCCTTCCACACCTCCTTCACCAAGTGAATATTGACTCTTCCTGGGGGATTCTGCGCTTCTTGCTTCTGTATCTTCGGGAGCCAATCCCCTGGGACTTGCCTTCCTGTGTTAGTCCTTAGCCAATCACCTGCTTAGTTTTCTTCCTCTGGTCATCTAGGGTTGGTCCTGACCTGTGACATATGCTATGGCTAGGCTCAGTGGCTAGCACAGGCAGTTCGATTTTGAGGGACATCAGGGGGAAGGGACCGGAAGTGGCAGGAATGCTCATTGTGTGCACTGGGTATGTTGCCCATGACGTCCAGTATATTACATCGGATGAGGGTGTCAGGGGAGGTGTTGAGACTATTAAAATACCCAAGAAAAGGAAAGACACCGTAGTCAAGAAAAGGAAACACACCGTAGTCAAGAAAAGGAAAGACACTCCGGAAAACAGCAAAGAAGAGAATGAGCAACAAAGAAAACGTCGCCACAACTTGCAAGGGATAACCGAGGAAGAACAACCCAAAACACCACAAAAGCACGAGTCCAAGAACTCAACTTCAGAGAGAGAAGAGACACCAGGCACGCCTCAGAAAACAGCACCTGCAGCAACAACGAGGAAATCACGAGTCGCCACTATCATGAACCCTTCAACACCAGGGAAGACGATTCCCCAAATATCTACAATGCAGACACCGACCCGGACGGGAAGGATAATTTTCAGCCAGAAATATTAGAAGAAACACTATCTATGTCTGTATACCATATTACCATGTCCTTAAGTTTAGCCACATTATGTTCTTTAGTTTAGTTAGGAGGAGAATTAAGTCCCTCGAATAATTAAGATGATCAAGATATAATACAGTGTATTATATATTTTTATGTAATATACTCATGTTGATGAAGACCCATTGTCTATGATTTCTAAAGTGTCAAATGTTCATGTTGTTGAAGACCTATTGTCTTCACAATAATATTCTAAATTGTTTAACAATCTATTTCTTTAATACCATTGTGTTTCCTACGAATGCCAACATGATACTATAATACCACCACCATATAAGTATGCAAAACCAAGATAACTAGAATAGATAAAGCATTTCTTTTATTTTCTTCCACACAATATATTCACATGTCTTTTAATTACCACACTATCTTCCTAGTAAACAGAACACAGCATCTCATTTCAGGCATATCTATCAACTCCACTCAGTTTCCCTTCCTCCTTATTCTCCATTGCGCATTTCTCCCTTTAACCTAACGTATGTCAACAAACACTCGCCAGTGGTACCAACACGCACTAGCCGAGGATACCAACCCCTCGGAATACGGCTCGCGTAGAGATACCCTCACGTAGTATCGAGAACCATCTCATGACTTTTACCAAGATATTAGAATAGCCGACCATTAATATAATTCTGTAGATTCATCCTAAAACTTGATCAAAATACTTTCAAATATTGAATACCACGATGCGCATACAGACCTTCAATTTTTCTTTTGTTATTCTCGTTCCCGGGATCCCCACCTAAAGTTTAAAGGCTCGAAAATCTTAACCACAAACAAAAGTTATATTATACCGAGAACCTCCTAACCCTGTTCTTATCTAAGACACGAAGAATAAGCCTTTACTCAAACTCTTTTCATGGAAAATATTAGCCATATATAATACCCTCTTATCATTGAAATATTTATAAAGTAAAGTAGAAGTGACCTTCCGCTAGAGCAAGAAGGACTCTCTGACCCCACAGAAAGTGCGTGCCTGCGCCCTTGCTACCCTCAAAGGGTTAACGGGTACCACTCAGTAATCGTCAACACTATGTCAGGAAAATCTGAGAGGAGTAAGTAATATTGATGCTTTCTTAAAACTGGCATACCGATTAGGAAATCTCTAGATTAACTTCACCTTTCCTCAGTCAGTTAAGATATTACTGGCATGCCGAATATCTACTTGTCTGAGGAATCAAAAATCCTATTAAGGGATCGTTGTTGACTGTGTGGTATACCAACAGTGAACATCGAGGCCTCTAATAGGCTGTACCTTCAGTGGTAAAAGTTGAAGTAGCCAGGCCTGCCTACGCTTCAATCTTTTTCTCACTCTAGATACGGCAACTGTATCCTAGTAACAGGATCTATGTTATTGTGTGGCATGCCGACAATAGACATAGAAACTTTTGCTAGAATACG
The DNA here is from genome assembly GCA_032716605.1 of Paralithodes platypus. Lineage (NCBI taxonomy): Eukaryota > Metazoa > Arthropoda > Malacostraca > Decapoda > Lithodidae > Paralithodes > Paralithodes platypus. The sequence continues at coordinate 56,850,980 of CM064498.1, read as the reverse complement.
TATCCTATTGAAAGGATCTTTGTTATTACTGGCATGCCAGTAACTAACATAGAAGCCTTTAATAGGTTTGACTCTTAATAGTAAATAGTTGGAGGAATCAGGACTGCCTTACTTCCAAATCTTCTATTATTAAAAGTTAACACACTCAAGTATCCTAGTGCCAGGATCTGTGTGGTTGTATGGCCTGCCAACAATCAACATAGAAACCTTATCCTAGTTACTGTGTCCTACTGAAAGGATCTTTGTTAGTACTGGCATGCCAGTAGTTAACATAGACACCTTTTAATAGGTTCTACTCTTAGTAGAAGAGAGTTGAAGGACTCAGGCATGCCTTACCTTCAATAATCTACTATTAAGAGTTAACACACTGACTCCTCTCAAGAAATCTGGGTAACCACGATCTACTTGCGAGACACCCTCACGGGCACTCTGCATATAAGTCCTAGGTGTACTCACACTGTTGGCATGCCACAGAACTAGTACAACTAAAAGGTTTAAAAAGCCGCCCTCCCACCTTCTTCCAAGAGTCGTGGCAAGCCAGTCACTTGGAGAAATAAGGGATTGCGAGATACCCTCACGGGCACTCTGCATAAAAGTCCTAGGTGTACTCAAACTGTTAGCCTGCCACAGAACTAGTACTACTAAAAGGTTTAAACACCGCACTCCAACTTCTTCTAAGAGATTTGGCCTGCCAGTCCCTTAGAGAAGTAAGGGCTTGCGAGATACCTTCACGGGCACTCTGCATAAAAGTCCTAGGTGTACTCAAACTGTTAGCCTGCCACAGAACTAGTACAACTAAAAAGTTTCAACACTGCACTCCAACTTCTTCTAAACGACCTGGCCTGACGGTCACTTAGAAAAGTAAGGGGTTGGCGAAATACCTTCACAGGCACTCTGCATAGACAAGTCCTAGGTGCATTTTGTTTTATGGCATGCCTGAAACTTTGCAACTGAAAGGTTTAAACACCGCCCCGGATTCCTTGAACCTCTTATAAGAGTCAGAGGCAGACGATAAAGACACTTCCCCCGTCTTCTCGCGTTAGCCCGATATAGTGCTATTCAGTCATGACTGATGCACTATATTAAAGACTTCACTCCAAGAGTACCTTAACAGAATTGACATCAACGGTTAATACAACGGTCAGGATAGAAGAGTATTCTTACCAAAGTTACAGGCTCATAATACTTGCGTTAGTCCGATGTGGTGCCCAACTGTTTAATTATAGTTACGGAGCCACATTTAAGACCTCAAGTCCAGTAACCCATCTGTAAACTACTTCACACGACGGGGCATCCTAGACGGCCCACGGAAACTCAGGAGACTACCAGCATCGACGGAATGCAGAGACTACAAAGCTCAACTTTGAAAAAGTGAAATAAGTAAATACCAAATGACGAGGTAAAAAGTGACTCAGATTTCCTCGATCCTAAGATATTGAGAATTACCGGTGCGCACGGTATAAAGCAAAACAAGTTAGAGATTCCACATAACCGAAATTCTTACAGAGTCCACATAATCCAGAAAATAAATTAGAGTCTCTCAAGTTGCTTATTTGAGGTAAATCATTAAAAGTGTTAAATAAATACGAGACCATAGAAATTGGCTCGATATGGGAAAGAACAAGTGTTAAACTACCAATTACTACACGACTCTGAAAGATACCAAAAATATATAATTAAATCCAAATAAGCCAAAAATCCCTCACCATCGACTCGGTCATAATTCTCATTAAAACAAACACCTTATTTTGGGATAAATTCGTACAAGTGTTAATAACTCGAGTCTCTCCATAGTTACTAACTCGATTATATATGTGTACCAGTATTAACCTCAGTGAAGATACGTATGAAATAACTCCAAGTGTATTAGAGATTAAAATACAAATAAGCCAAAAATCCCTCACCATCGACTCTGCCATAATTCTCATCAAGACAAAATAAGTTAGTCCACAATCTTCCGATTTTTATATTTGAACTATCTACACCAGTGCGCAAGGTGATTTCTAGTGTATACCATCTACTGTAATTGTATTTAACCTTACTTAACCTCGTCCCTGAATTTAAATACTTAAGGTATAAGGGAACATTCAGTAACCAACAGAGATTCACCATACTTTCCAAGATATCTTTTCACTATATGGATATGAGTCTTTAAGCTACTGTTAACCGAATAGCAACTGAATGTATTGAATAGAACTGAGCTCCATCTAGATCCGCGATCGTGAATAGAAGAATATTATTTGGTTGCATACCTATAGTTCTCATGTTAAGCACATTCGTATATATATATATATATATATATATATATATATATATATATATATATATATTTAGAGCATAGGATAAATAAACAGTCGCATAACCTATATTTTGTTGTTGTACATAATTCCTCTATTGTATTCTTTGCATGTAACTGTATGAGATCTGATATTCCAGTCTTGAAATAACTCACCTTATTCCATTTTTAATCCTGAATTAAATCAGGGCATAACAACTATCGTGTGGAGGGCAGCTGGATTCCTGGCACCCCAACGGAGGGAGGTGGAGTCGTGGCAGTCGGGATTTTCAAGTAGTCACTTTCGTCTTCATTCCCAGTAATTATTATTATTGAAATGCTTATATTATTAGGGCAAGCACAAAATGTGGGGTCTATAACTAGCAGAAATACCAAACTACAAAAACAGAATGCAGAGTATTATACAAGAGACATACATACCATGTACAGGGTTATACAATCCATAATACAATACCATGTACATACATACCATGTACAGGGTTATACAATCCATAATACAATACCATGTACATACATACCATGTACAGGGTTATACAATCCATAATACAATACCATGTACATACATACCATGTACAGGGTTATACAATCCATAATACAATACCATGTACATACATACCATGTACAGGGTTATACAATCCATAATACAATACCATGTACATACATACCATGTACAGGGATATACAATCCATAATACAATACATAATAATTACAATATATCCGCCCAGAGTTGGGAGACCATGGCAGTTCCTTGTAACTCCTTGTAAATGTTCAGTGGTGTGGTAGTGTAGGCCAGCTGGTCAGTCAGGTCAACTTGAGAATTAATTCCACCTAGCAGTACTCATAGCCTCGGGGGCAGAAGCGCATTGGCCCGACCAGGTGTTTCCTGTTGTCTAGGTGATGTTTCTCTATCTCCTTTTGTTGTTGACATGAGCGAGTTTATTCTTCCTAGGTGGGGGAGTCTGTAGGGCGAATACCGTAACGGTATTAGCCCAATCTTCAATTGGGGGAGTTATGACAATTTGAGAACTTAGCAAGGAATTACCGTGGGAAGGGGAAAACTGAGTTCGTCCGAGGGTGTTGTTATCTGGGTGTCTGAGGGGAGGGGCTCGGCCTGCCGTTTCCAAGGATCTACGGAGAAAGAAGGATTCAAGGGAAATGAGGACCAAGGTGAAGGGCTGTCTCCTAGGATGTTCTAGGATGTTCCTCTGGCCTTCTTATCGTCAGTGGCTAGGGGTGTCGTGCTGCTGGCTCTCTCGAAATGGCGGCTTCTCCGTAGGATGGCTCGCTTCTCCAGATCCTTGGCTTGCCTTGTCTTTTGGGAGTTTCTCTGCCACTCTCGGATTGTCTTTGGCAGCTCCTCTTGCCAGTCATTTGGTTGGTAACAGTGGTTAATACTGTAGACCCTTGACAGTGCAGTGTAGTGCACCTGTGAGAAGGAAACTCGTACACTCCCTACAAAGAGGTTGATGAATGGGCCAGCATCCCACCACTGTCAACAAAAAATACTTTGTTACAAATATTGTGATAGAAACCTTGGAGTCAGACGGATTCTTTGTTGACGACGGCAGGCCAGAAGTGGCTGCCTTCTGACAAAGGACAGAGCCACTTGTAAGTGTTATGTTCGCAGCCACAACCATGAGGACTGATTCAACTGGCTATAGATAAACAGATAGATAGGGTTACATCCTGCCTGTTGCAGGTAACCCACCATGGCATTACAATATGTCCAAGCCTTTCCTGTCTTTTTGAGTTACAGGTGACCAACAAGGTAATGGGACAGATGATACAGGTGACATAAGAACATAAGAACATAAGAAAATGGGAGTCTGCAGAAAGCCGATTGGCCTAAGCAAGGCAGATCCCTGTCCCACACAACCCCAGTTCAATTACAAAGCCCAATTATAGGCTCAACACTCTAATACCCTGAGGATCATCTTACCAAAACAGTTAGAGATTAACGCAGGATTATGGGGGTATGCAGAGTGCTGATTGGCCCAACCCGGCTGATCCCCCTTCACACCCAACCCTTCTCGTCCATATGCTTATCCAATTTTATCTTAAAGCTCCCTACCGTTTTAGACCCCACTATAGCACTTGGTAGTCCATTCCACCCATCTACAACTCTGTTACCAAACCAATATTTGCCTATATCTTTTCTGAAACGAAATTTATCTAATTTGAAACCATTGGTACGAGTTCTTTCGCTATCACTGAGCTTTAGTACATTTGTCATGTCCCCTTTGTTAATCCCACTAACCCACTTGAACACCTCTATCATATCCCCTCTAACTCTGCGTCTCTCTAACGAATGTAAACCTAATTTCTGCAACCTTTCTTCATACGAAAGATTTCTAATATTATGGATCATTTTTGTCATTCTACGCTGTACTCTCTCCAATGAATCTATGTCCATTCTGTAATAAGGACACCAAAATTGGACAGCATAATCCATATGGGGTCTCACTAATGACAGGTAAAGTTTTAAGATAACATCAGCAGTTCTGTTACTCACACTCCTAGAGATGAACCCGAGAATCCTGTTTGCCTTATTACGAACGCTTATACACTGTTTTCTAGGCTTCAAATCATTGCTAACAAACACACTGTGACGTTAACCACTCCGTTAGAACCGCATGGCTTGTCCTACAGTGACTCGCTAGGATCGCCAGGGCAGTGGATGGGGCTACAGTTTATGTATTAGAGTGTGCTTTATTTCATATGAAAGCTTGTGTCATGGGCAGTCCAGAAAGGCTCTTTGTTTTCACCCATGTCAAGGCTTTATATATTTAATTGTAAAGTATATGTTTTATCATTAACTAGTAATGATGGGATCTGGGAGAGAGAGAGAGAGTAGAACAGAGTGAGAGGGAGCGCGTAGTGTTTTTGTCCGGCTCGATGACGTCACGGCTGGCTGCCTCGTTCGCGGGGGTTGGTGGAGAGAGGTCCTTACCATGCTGCAAGCTCTCTTGCTAGTGGTTAGAGGACTTGTAACCGCTTTTTTCCCACGCGGCTCGAGCTGGTGCGAGTATATATACAGTTCCTCGCCACTCTCTCCCTCAGATCTGGTTTCTAGAATGCACCCATCTTTTTCCCTTGCTACCTGTACCCCGCTCGCACCTGAGAATCTTTTCCTCTGCCTATCTCTCATTTTCCATATCTTTCACCACCTTTTATTAATATTATACCCCCTCTGGTTAACTCTGCAAAATCAGCTTCATGCTGGCCAGTTGTATTGTGCGTTAAGGTCTGATATAACCCATGTATGTTAGTTGTTAAGATAAGTGGATCACGAAGCATTGGTTGGCATTTATATTGTTTAAGTACTGCTTCCTTTAATTATTAGTGTTCTGCTGGATTAGATAATGCTAGACTAGGAGTCTGATATTATAAGGTATTGTTTCCTATGAGTGCTGGCTTTAGGAAAAAGCTGCACGACATACCTGAGAACTGGAGTTGATTGAGTAAATTCTAGTCTGTGTGCCATTGAGAGTAGAGCATGCACGAATGAGGGTTTTTTGCCTATACCATTCTGCACTGTTCTAAGCTCGTTGTTTGTCTTTGAGGTACGCCAGGAGAACGCTTAATACTTCGGTATTAAGGTTTCTCAAGAGAGCTACCCTTCATTATAACGTAATATTTGACGCACAGACTTGAGATTTGCACTAGGCTATGCGGCATGCCATGCGCACCAGTATCTCGTAGCATTGACTCTAGCTAGACTTTATCAGTCACAGTAGACATTAAGTATATTAAACCAATTACTCTTTTTATGTATACCCGTTTATGATTACACAAGCATTTCGCAGCCTAGTTTGATGTATTGAGACACAAACGACTTAGGCTCTTTTTGTTGATAGGAATACTGCAGTGTCGTGGCGATTATTATTATTGTTGTAGTGTTTAGGATATTCTTGGCTCCGACGGCATTATATATTCTGCCTTTTTGTGTGCATAGCCTGCACGAGCATTGTTCCGCTGCCTGCCTTTTTGGGTTCCATTTCCGATACGAGCATCTTTATAGCATCTAACATTTAAAGAAGATTCCTTGTTAGTGTTGAAGGACTTTAGTGCACTTTCTTTCATGCAGGAGTGCCTGACATTTATTGATTAAAGTAACGTAAGCTGTAACTTCTCTTACCACCTTACTTTGCATACCATAACCAAGCACCTTCGGTTATAGGTAGTAATAGACTGTTTTCACATAACATTAAGCCTAGAGTAGACGCACATTTATTGAGAGTTTGATAGCCTATTATTGCATATAGAACTCTGTAGAGTATTTGTGTTCTTTGTTCACTGGGAATATACATCAGAGGTTGGATATAGCGCTTTCCGTTGTAGCATTTATGCCATTACTAGTCCAATGAATAAGAGCCCTGATATATTTGAACCCCAGTCGTAACAAATGGCGACCTTACCTAGGATTTGGTGAAGCTACATTTATTAGCAGGGAACATTTGTTGTTTTGGAGAATATTTTGCGGGGATCAGCAAGAATATATTTTTGTTTGCAACATAGTATAGCCCTTGAGTATTTCCGAGAATTTTTGTGTGTATATTGAGGTATAAGAGTTTGGGGTACTTCTTTTCTGAATATTGAGGTGGGAAATTTTTGTGAGCATCATGTCTTATACCGGATCAGAGGAGAATGGAGACAGTACGTAATGTCGAGACTGAGGAACAGCAGCATGATGAAAGGGTTAATCGGGTGAACTGTGAGGAGGATGCTAGGATATTTTTGCAATGGCCTGTTACTGCCGAGCGGTTGGAGGGTATGGATCGGTACGGTCTTCAATGCCTGGCCACAGCTATCGGTCATGCGGTTACTAGCAGCATGACCAAGGATAACTTGATAACGTGTGTACTGGGCAGGGTGACTGGTGAGCGAGATGGGTTGAGTGCTCAGAGCCCTTCGGCCATGCTTCCCCTACACTCGACTCCCAGCCATCCCAGTAGTTTGCCGACCCCAGGTACGCTTCCACAGTTGGGTGGTGACTGGCAGGGTGGGTTGCCCCTGGGGGGACCACCGGTAATTTCAAACATTGTAGCACCTTCACCTCCTCAAGGGTTAACTCCAGAATTATTGCTTCAGCTCGAATTAGCTAAGATCCAGCAGCAAATAGAATTAGCCAAGATAGAAGAGAGAAAAACTATCAGTCATGAGCACATAGAGCTAGCAAAAATCCAAGCTGAGTCGACTAAGTACTGTGCCGACAGGGACGTAGAGAAGTCGCGAGTAGAGACAACGGGACAGCGACTTGGGGCTGGTAACCGTGCTCATGATCAATCTCTCTCGCACTTATTGAAACTGGTTCCGGTGTTTGATGAGAGTGGGGTAACAGAATTTTTCACACGCTTTGAGAAGAAGTGTCAGGAACACCAGTGGCCAGAGAATAAATGGGCAGCACTTGTATCCTCTAGATTAATAGGCAAGGGTCTTAAAGCCTACGATGCGTTACCTTTGGAGTTATGTATTGTGTACGAGGATCTCAAGGAGGCTGTCCTGAGGGCTTACGAACTGCAACCAGAAACGTACCGTTTGAAGTTCCGGGGTGTAACTAAGGGAAGAGATAGCACCTTTTTGGAACACGCCCGGGACTTGTCCGATGCTATGGGGAACTGGCTCCGATCTGAGAAGGTCACAACATTTGATGAAATTAAGCAGTTAATGATGTTGGAGCAGTTCTTTAAGAGCACGGGCGGTGATCTAACTTTGAACTTAAAAGAGAAAAACCCAAGAACTCTAGTCGAAGCAGCAGAAATGGCTGATCGATGGCTGTCGTTGATTCGGGGTTGCGGGTCCTCACAGAAGTACGATGTAAGTGCTAAGGACCGTTATCCTCCCCCTCCCCGTAACAATGACACATTTAAACAGAAGAGCCATGAAACTAAAACTGAATCCAAACCTTACACCACACCGTATGTGAAAAGTCAGGGGCCTTTTACATCACAGTATAAGCCGAAACCGAAATTTATGTGTTTTAGTTGCCACCAGGAGGGTCATAAGGCAAATGAGTGCCCTAGTCGACCTCCTCCGGCAGCCGTGTCTTTTGCTCACGGCATTGGAGTGTTCAAGAGGACATCGGAGTTTGTTAGAGGCATTTCTTCCGAGGTAAATACAATGCCAGTGCAGAAGGATCCGGAAGGCTTATTCCCTGTCCGTGATGCCTTTAGTGACCACAGGGGACTCGGTTGTGTGGAGTGGGGGGGTGGAAGACATGAGGTGAGAATTTTGCGTGACACTGGGGCATCGCAAACACTGTTGAGAAATTTCACTGGTAAACCTGTCAATACGGCGCGGGTGGTTGTGGTTCAGGGAGTTAATGCGACAAGGTCATACCCGCTTGTAAGAATGAAGGTGGAAGTTGATGGTGTGACTCGTGACCTGGATGTAGGAATTGTGGAGAACTTACCTGTTGGGGGCGTCGACCTCCTTCTTGGCAACGACTTTGCGGGGCCTACTCCTTAGTCGTTGTCGAGAAGCCGGCCGACGTGAGTAGGGAGGAGCAGGAGTGGGTTGAGAAGTGTCCGGTGCAGCCTACGGCGTGTGTTGTCACCGGAGATCCTGCATCCAGGGAGTCACATTCTGGTCAACAATCTTTAGATCAGCGGAGGAAGGGTACCGAGAAGGGGTTGGAAGTTGATGCAGTTGAGAGTTTAGTATCAACGGACCTTCTCGGGGACTCGGTATTAGGACCACATTTCGAGTCTGGAGAAGACCCAGTAACTGTTCCTGAAGGGGCAGAGGATGGGCTTAAAAAGACGAAAGAGTTGAAGGAGGACAGTGATGCACAGTCGGGAGATGTAGCAACAAGGTACCCTGACGCGTACCCTATGAGAAATGGGTCGGCGAAGACGGTGGTCCGAAGCTTGCTAGTGTATTTTTCCCGGTATGGTTACCCGCAGGGGATTCAGTCAGTCCGGGGACCCAACTTCACTTCTAGCCTCTTTGTACAAGCAATGCCGCAGCATGGGATTGTTGGGGTTGTGTCATCTGCATATCATCCGGAGAGCCAGGGTGTGTTAGAGCGATGGCACTCAGCCTTGAAATCTGTGCTTCGTTGTTGTTGCTTTGAGAGTGGGAGGGATTGGGATCTTGGCCTGCCATGTGTTTTGTTTGCTGTGTGGGAGGTACCTGGGGAGAGTTTGGGATTCAGCCCTAATGAGCTCGTCTTTAGACACCGTGTCAGAGGGCCTCTCCATATGGTTGAAGAAGTATGGGAGGGCGCAGAAAAACCTTGTTCTATGCTCAAGTGTGTCCTCAACAGTCGAGAACGGATGTTGCGCAGTCTGGAGTTGGCTGGCCGTAATTTGACTAGCTCTCAGGCCCTCAGGAAGGACAGGTACGACCTCAAGGTTGAACTCAGGGAGTTTCACGTGAGTCAGGAGGTGTTGATTCTACTGCCCCTTGTAGGTCACCCCTTATCCGCGAAGTACGCTGGTCCTTATAGGGTGGTGGAGGAGCTATCGGACCTGGTTTACTTGGTAGCCACTCCAGACAGGCGGAAGCACAATCAGTTATGTCATGTTAATCCATGAAGGAGTATGGGAGGCACCCCCCTGAGCCTCTCACTGTGCCTGTGATGACGTTTAGCAGTCAAGGTGGAGAAGGAGAACGGGACAGTCAAGCTCAGGTGTAGGATAACTGGAAGGATAAGAAGTTCAAATGGGCGCCTGAGTGTGAGAAGGTGTTTAGAGAAGTAAAACACCTGTTGTGCACTCACCCAATCCTCAGGGCCCCTGACTTTAGCCTACCTTTCCAACTAGCAACGGAGGCTAGTGGTGTGGGGGCTGGTGCCGTCCTTGTGGAAAAGGACGATGATGGGCTGGAGCATCCTGTTAGTTTCTGCTCGGAGAAGTACAATTCGGCCCAGGGGAGCTGCTCTGTTGTCGAGGAGGAGCTGTTGGCGGTTGTGTTTGCTCTGGGGCATTTCGAGGTCTATGTTCCAGCCTATGGTCCGGTCGTTGTAGTTTACCCAGATCATCACCCTCTCAAGTTATTGGACCAGTTTCACAATCGGAATATGAGGCTGACCAGGTGGTCACTAAGGTTATTGGTATATAACCTGGACATACGCCATATTGCCGGTTGTGACAACGTGGTTGCAGATGGTCGTTCAAGGGTATATGATCCTGGGTAGATTAACACACGGGTAGCCTCCTGCTTTAGTTTGAATAGTATTTTGCGCTTGGTGCTTGTTGGCTCGCGGTTGTAGCCCAGCGTATTGGGTCGTAAAGCAGGAGTTGAGCGTTTGGTATAGAAGAAAAAACTAGGCTTGCCCCTATAGTGCAGCCGAAATAAACAAATTATAAACATAAAAATCAAATAAAAACTCTTTCTTTGATAGTTGATTTTTTTTAGTATGTTATAGCAGTAATTCTGAGTTGCACTCCTCTCAGAATGCTGGGCTAGAGAAGCTTGCTCTTGAGGAGCATAACTACATATAATTTAACCTATGGTGTTGGGGAGGGTTTTAATTTTGAAAAATGTTTTGTTGAAGAACTGTGCCAGATAATTTACTGCCGCTGGGTGATGGGAAGTGGAGATATAGCATGGGTTCTAACCATCAGATTTTTGTGAGCCTTGGGGCCTCTGAGAAAAATCTTGGGGGGGTGTGACGTTAACCACTCCGTTAGAACCGCATGGCTTGTCCTACAGTGACTCGCTAGGATCGCCAGGGCAGTGGATGGGGCTACAGTTTGTGTATTAGAGTGTGCTTTATTTCATATGAAAGCTTGTGTCATGGGCAGTCCAGAAAGGCTCTTTGTTTTCACCCATGTCAAGGCTTTATATATTTAATTGTAAAGTATATGTTTTATCATTAACTAGTAATGATGGGATCTGGGAGAGAGAGAGAGAGTAGAACAGAGTGAGAGGGAGCGCGTAGTGTTTTTGTCCCGCTCGATGACGTCACGGCTGGCTGCCTCGTTCGCGGGGGTTGGTGGAGAGAGGTCCTTACCATGCTGCAAGCTCTCTTGCTAGTGGTTAGAGGACTTGTAACCGCTTTTTTCCCACGCGGCTCGAGCTGGTGCGAGTATATATACAGTTCCTCGCCACTCTCTCCCTCAGATCTGGTTTCTAGAATGCACCCATCTTTTTCCCTTGCTACCTGTACCCCGCTCGCACCTGAGAATCTTTTCCTCTGCCTCTCTCTCTCTCATTTTCCATATCTTTCACCACCTTTTATTAATATTATACCCCCTCTGGTTAACTCTGCAAAATCAGCTTAATGCTGGCCAGTTGTATTGTGCGTTAAGGTCTGATATAACCCATGTATGTTAGTTGTTAAGATAAGTGGATCACGAAGCATTGGTTGGCATTTATATTGTTTAAGTACTGCTTCCTTTAATTATTAGTGTTCTGCTGGATTAGATAATGCTAGACTAGGAGTCTGATATTATAAGGTATTGTTTCCTATGAGTGCTGGCTTTAGGAAAAAGCTGCACGACATACCTGAGAACTGGAGTTGATTGAGTAAATTCTAGTCTGTGTGCCATTGAGAGTAGAGCATGCACGAATGAGGGTTTTTTGCCTATACCATTCTGCACTGTTCTAAGCTCGTTGTTTGTCTTTGAGGTACGCCAGGAGAACGCTTAATACTTCGGTATTAAGGTTTCTCAAGAGAGCTACCCTTCATTATAACGTAATATTTGACGCACAGACTTGAGATTTGCACTAGGCTATGCGGCATGCCATGCGCACCAGTATCTCGTATCATTGACTCTAGCTAGACTTTATCAGTCACAGTAGACATTAAGTATATTAAACCAATTACTCTTTTTATGTATACCCGTTTATGATTACACAAGCATTTCGCAGCCTAGTTTGATGTATTGAGACACAAACGACTTAGGCTCTTTTTGTTGATAGGAATACTGCATTGTCGTGGCGATCATTATTATTGTTGTAGTGTTTAGGATATTCTTGGCTCCGACGGCATTATATATTCTGCCTTTTTGTGTGCATAGCCTGCACGAGCATTGTTCCGCTGCCTGCCTTTTTTGGGTTCCATTTCCGATACGAGCATCTTTATAGCATCTAACATTTAAAGAAGATTCCTTGTTAGTGTTGAAGGACTTTAGTGCACTTTCTTTCATGCAGGAGTGCCTGACATTTATTGATTAAAGTAACGTAAGCTGTAACTTCTCTTACCACCTTACTTTGCATACCATAACCAAGCACCTTCGGTTATAGGTAGTAATAGGCTGTTTTCACATAACATTAAGCCTAGAGTAGACGCACATTTATTGAGAGTTTGATAGCCTATTATTGCATATAGAACTCTGTAGAGTATTTGTGTTCTTTGTTCACTGGGAATATACATCAGAGGTTGGATCTAGCGCTTTCCGTTGTAGCATTTATGCCATTACTAGTCCAATGAATAAGAGCCCTGATATATTTGAACCCCAGTCGTAACAACACCTAGATCTTTCTCACAGTCTGAATTTTCTAATTCTAAATTAGCTAGTTTATATTTAACATTTGTATGCATCTTCCCTATCTTTAATACCTTGCATTTGTCAATGTTAAACTTCATCTGCCAATTTACTGACCATTCATGTAAGGTATCTAGATCCCTTTGGAGGCACTCTATATCGCTATCTGAATCAATTGATCTCCCCATTTTAGTATCGTCTGCGAATTTACTTATCCTACTAGTTATACCTAAATCTAGGTAATTTATGTATATAAGAAACAACAGGGGACCTAATACTGATCCTTGGGGGACACCACTTTTGACTGCTCCCCACTCTGACTTGGTACCATTTATGCTGACTCTCTTTTTCCTACCAATTAGCCATGACCTAATCCATCCCAACAACGATCCTCCTATTCCATGTGCCTCAACCTTTCTCATCAATCTCTCATGAGGGACTCTGTCGAATGCTTTACTGAAATCTAAATAAATAATATCATATGACTTGTCACTATCTACTGCTTCATATACCTCTGAAAAAAAGCTAAGCAAATTAGTAAGGCAAGAACGTCCCTGAGTGAATCCATGCTGAAAAGAATTTATTAAGTTAAATTTGTCTAAGTGGCTTCTAATTTTCCTAGCAATAATAGACTCTAGCAACTTTCCTATGATTGATGTGAGACTAATGGGACGGTAATTGGATGCTATCGATTTATCACCTTTTTTGAAGATCGGAACTACATTTGCAAGCTTCCAAGCACAACAAGGTATTGGGACAGATGATACAGGTGACCAACAAGGTAGTGGGACAGATGATACAGGTGACCAACAAGGTATTGGGACAGATGATACAGGTGACCAACAAGGTATTGGGACATATGATACAGGTGACCAACAAGGTGTTGGGACAGATGATACAGGTGACCAACAAGGTAGTGGGACAGATGATACAGGTGACCAACAAGGTATTGGGACAGGTGATACAGGTGACCAACAAGGTAGTGGCACCGATGATACAGGTGACTAACAAGGTAGTGGGACAGATGATACAGGTGACCAACAAGGTAGTGGGACAGATAATACAGGTGCCCAACAAGGCAGTGGGACAGATGATACAGGTGACCAACAAGGTATTGGGACAGGTGATACAGGTGACCAACAAGGTAGTGGGACAGATGATACAGGTGACCAACAAAGTAGTGGGACAGATGATACAGCTGACCAACAAGCTATTGGTACAAGGTTTGTCTCCAATTTCCTTTCCGGCCGTTCCATAGCCGCAGTTGTGGACGGCCATTGTTCACTTCCTCACCCTATAAACTCTGGTGTTCCTCAGGGCTCTGTCCTATCTCCTATTCTCTTTCTAATTTTTATAAATGATCGCCTTAACTGTACCTTAATTCCTATCCATTCATACGTAGACGACTCAACCTTGCACTACTCCATTAGTTTTTCAGAACGCCCCAGCCAGCAATCCCTCAACGACAAACGTAATGAAGCCATAGTACTCTTAAATTCTGATATAAATACTATTTCCAATTGGGGCAGAGAAAACCTTGTTAACTTTTAATGCTTCCAAGCGGACTATCCCTTATTCTTCAACAATACAAAAATCAACCCTTCATCTTCTCTCAATATTCTTGGTGTCTCTTTTTCTTCTGCTCTCATTTGGAAGGACCATATTACCAGTCTTGCTAAGGCAGCCTCCCAGAAGCTGGGTGTGCTCAACCGCCTTAGGGGGTTCTTTTCCCCTGCACAGCTTCTTGCTCTGTACAGGGGCATAGTGCGCCCTTGTATTGAGTATTGTTCACATGTGTGGGAAGGTTCCTCTCACACCGCTCTCCTAGACAAAGTTGAAAGGAAGGCCTTTCGTATAATTAACTCCCGTCCACTCACCAACTCTCTGCAATCTCTCTCTCTCCGCCGCAATGTTGCATCTCTCTCGCTATTCTATCGCTACTATAATAATCAGTGTTCCTCAGAGCTATCCCAGTGCATACCACCTCCTTTACGTAGGGCACGTGGTACCAAGGTGACCAACAAGGTAGTGGGACAGATAATACAGGTGACCAACAAGGTAGTGGGACAGGTGATAGAGGTGACCAACAAGGTAGTGGGACAGGTGATACAGGTGACCAACAAGGTAGTGGGACAGATGATACAGGTGACCAACAAGGTAGTGGGACAGGTGATACAGGTGACCAACAAGGTAGTGGGACAGATGATACAGGTGACCAACAAGGTATTGGGACAGGTGATACAGGTGACCAACAAGGTAGTGGCACAGATGATACAGGTGAGTAACAAGGTAGTGGGACAGATAATACAGGTGGCCAACAAGGTAGTGGGACAGATGATAGAGGTGCCCAACAAGGCAGTGTGACAGATGATACAGGTGACCAACAAAGTAGTGGGACAGATGATACAGGTGACCAACAAGGTATTGGGACAGGTGATACAGGTGACCAACAAGGTAGTGGCACAGATGATACAGGTGAGTAACAAGATAGTGGGACAGGTGATACAGGTGACCAACAAGGTAGTGGGACAGATGATACAGGTGACCAACAAGATATTGGGACAGGTGATACAGGTGACCAACAAGGTAGTGGCACAGATGATACAGGTGAGTAACAAGGTAGTGGGACAGATGATACAGGTGACCAACAAGGTAGTGGGACAGATGATAGAGGTGCCCAACAAGGCAGTGGGACAGATGATACGGGTGACCAACAAGGTATTGGGACAGGTGATACAGGTGACCAACAAGGTAGTGGGACAGATGATACAGGTGACCAACAAAGTAGTGGGACAGATGATACAGGTGACCAACAAGCTATTGGGACAGCTGATACAGGTGACCAACAAGGTAGTGGGAGAGATGATACAGGTGACCAACAAGGTAGTGGGACAGGTGATACAGGTGACCAACAAGAAATTGGGACAGATGATACAGGTGACCAACAAGGTAGTGGGACAGGTGATACTGGTGACCAACAAGGTAGTGGGACAGGTGATACAGGTGACCAAGGAGGTAGTGGGACAGGTGATACAGGTGACCAACAAGGCAGTGGGACAGGTGATACAGGTGACCAACAAGGTATTGGGACAGATGATACAGGTGACCAACAAGGTAGTGGGACAGGTGATACAGGTGACCAACAAGGTAGTGGGACAGATGATACAGGTGACCAACAAGGTAGTGGGACAGGTGATACAGGTGACCAACAAGGTAGTGGGACAGATGATACAGGTGACCAACAAGGTAGTGGGACAGGTGATACAGGTGACCAACAAGGTAGTGGGACAGGTGATACAGGTGACCAACAAGGTAGTGGGACGGGTGATACAGGTGACCAACAAGGTAGTGGGACAGATGCTACAGGTGACCAACAAGGTAGTGGGACAGATGATACAGGTGACCAACAAGGTAGTGGGACAGGTGATACAGGTGACCAACAAGGTAGTGGGACAGATGATACAGGTGACCAACAAGGTAGTGGGACAGATGATACAGGTGACCAACAAGGTAGTGGGACAGGTGATACAGGTGACCAACAAGGTAGTGGGACAGATGATACAGGTGACCAACAAGGTAGTGGGACAGGTGATACAGGTGACCAACAAGGTAGTGGGACAGATGATACAAGTGACCAACAAGGTAGTGGGACAGGTGATACAGGTGACCAACAAGGTAGTGGGACAGGTGATACAGGTGACCAACAAGGTAGTGGGACAGTTGATACAGGTGACCAACAATGTAGTGGGACAGGTGATACAGGTGACCAACAAGGTAGTGGGATGGGTGATACAGGTGACCAACAAGGTAATGGGACAGATAATACAGGTGACCAACATGGTAGTGGGACAGGTGATACAGTTGACCAACAAGGTAGTGGGACAGATGATACAAGTGACCAACAAGGTAGTGGGACAGATGATACAGGTGACCAACAAGGTAGTGGGACAGGTGATACAGTTGACCAACAATTTAGTGGGACAGATGATACAAGTGACCACAAAGTAGTGGGACAGTGGTTGGTATGATCACCTGGTAGTTTAGCCTGGAGTTACAATACATTCAGTTACCATAAACTGCTACAAGGAGACACAGTAACGCTTGTATTCTTAAACAATTATTTCCCTTCGTAGCACCTTTAACCCGGCAGCTACGGGAAAACTCTTAAGAGGTCCTACTGGGTGGCTGCGGGAAGACTCTTAAGATCCTAGGCCTAAAAAAAAAACATTTAAAACACCCCACTGGCACTCAAAAATAATCAATTTGTGTTTAGGTGAGATACTTTCCCTCCATTACTTGCTACTACTCCTACACATGTGTCCCCCCCCCCCCCTTTTTTCCCCCCTTCTCAATTATCAGGTATTTTCTCTATTATTCTCGATATTTATCGAGTATTTTCGTGGGAGGACGGGTGCGAGAGAGGGAGGAGGGAGGAGGAGTGTAGCTCCGACCCTCCAAGCCAGTCTGAAAGCTCCCCTGGTCTCTCACTGCCACCCGAGACACAGAGAGTGAGGGTGTTAGTCTCTCACTACTCAAGGCCAGATTACGACCGCGGGGCTAAAATATGCAGTTTTCACTTGTTTTATGGGTTTCCCATGTTCATATGTTCATATTAAAAGTAAAATAGGCGCATATGGATAAGTATTAATTATATATATGGTAAATTAACGATTTTAGTGAGGAATGAATCAGAATACCTTCCCACCGCGGACACATTCAAATACCATAGCTGCGCACTTAAGAGGTTAATGCACGAAATAACTTGAAAAATGGATAGAAGTGGCGGAGTTAATCCACGTACTCTATGTAAATAACATTTATTCCCACAATATTCGTTCGGTAATAGACAGTGCGAAGGGAGAGAAATGTTTAATAATAAAATCTGGGAGTCTTCATGATGGGGAGGCTGTGCACTGGCTGAGGAAATTTCACACAATCAACTTCCCTTGTCACCACAAATGATAACTATAGTCTGTTTATTTACAACTGACGGTAAATTGCAAAGTTCCCAATAATATTGTTCAGTTATTTTGAAGACTTTGTAGTGAAATACAGTGCTAAATATATATACTTGGTCTTAACATGATGCAGAGACATGATAGTTTCATATTTGTCCATAAATAATCGAGAAATCAGTTACTAAGGGATTCAATTTACCGCCAGTTGCAATGAAACAGAGTATAGACACATTACATCACTCTGTGGAAACCCAACTAGCCCACATTAAGGGAAAATGCTCGGTTTTCTGGTCCCTTTTCTCCCTCATGTTTAGCCCCATTAGTTTTCAGATTTTAAGATGTTTGCCCCATTAGTTTGTTGAGTTTATAACCTTTCGTCACATTTCTATAATAATATCAAGACCTTTCATGCCATTTAGGTGACATTTTATTCCTGGTGAACGATAGCGAGCCTAGAAAATAAAAAATAAATGAAAAAATCGATCAAAAAGTAAACCATCCTCCTTTAAATAGATACATTCAACTCGCATCATCTGTGAGATGGGGGATAAAAGCGCAAGAGGAGATGGAAGCACCAGAACAAAAACAACTCCTGTCACCACGCCGCGAAGACAAGAGGACATAAGAGCCTCCTCACCACATCAGGCCCGGGTCACCACCATCACCTCGCAATTTCCCCCGACACCAGGAAAGGACATAACCGTGAGGTTAACCTCCAACACCACCAGCAAAACCAGAGAAGTCCAACAACAACATCCAGGAAGGAAAACCTTCCATAAAGACCAAACCACCACGCGCCCATCAAATACCATACCACACACCACCGCCGTGGCGCGAATTCCGAGATGGGCTACCGCCGTCGACACACACCCTCCTCCGTGCACAACCGCCCTTCTAGACCCGAGATGCGCAGCCGGAAAGAACAACGAAATTGGTAAGACCTCTCCAACCAAATCCATAAGCGGTACAGTTGAAAAGATACTCTAGATCGCACCGGCAGACAAGATATCTGAAAGACTTGGGATAATAACCGAAAAATTTGCTTGAGGGAGTAAGACACTGGTGGAACTACTGAACGCATTTCTCGAAGGTAGGCCTACCTTGGATTTGCTTGTACTCTTGTTGGACCACACTGGTGACAACCCAACATCTTTACATTGCCTTGGTACAGGATTTGCTATAATTAGAGTATGCAGTAATTGCAGTACCGACAAGCGCTCTAGTTTTTCTCAGTCAGGACTCGTAGTGGAGGGTGTAAGACACTGGTGTACTTAGTCTTTATGATACGAGAGCGTAAGACACTGGTGTAACGGCTCGTACTCGTAACTATCCCAAAATTCCTTCATATAAGTTCCTCTAGAGACTCACATAGCAGTCTAGGTCTGGATTGTATGAGAGAGCGTAAGACACTGGTCCTTTTAGAGTTATTAGAGGCTAGAGGTTACTATTTGGTGGAAATATTAGGTCGATTACTGTAGTCCTTTTTGTGTTATGAGAGGTTAGAGGTTACTATTTGGTGGAAATATTAGGTCGATTACTCTAGTCCTTTTAGAGTTATGAGAGGTTAGAGGTTACTATTTGGTGGAAATATTAGGTCGATTACTGTAGTCCTTTTAGAGTTATGAGAGGTTAGAGGTTACTATTTGGTGGAAATATTAGGTCGATTACTGTAGTCCTTTTTGTGTTATGAGAGGTTAGAGGTTACTATTTGGTGGAAATATTAGGTCGATTACTGTAGTCCTTTTAGAGTTATTAGAGGTTAGAGGTTACTATTTGGTGGAAATATTAGGTCGATTACTGTAGTCCTTTTAGAGTTATGAGAGGTTAGAGGTTACTATTTGGTGGAAATATTAGCTCGATTACTCTAGTCCTTTTAGAGTTATGAGAGGTTAGAGGTTACTATTTGGTGGAAATATTAGCTCGATTACTCTAGTCCTTTTAGAGTTATGAGAGGTTAGAGGTTACTATTTGGTGGAAATATTAGCTCGATTACTCTAGTCCTTTTAGAGTTATGAGAGGTTAAAGGTTACTATTTCTGCCCAACCTAGAATGAACAGACTATAGGAGAGGTTATAACATGGCATTCTATTGTGTCTTATCTCTCACCTACCTTTATATTGTAACTGATAAATACATGTAAATAGCATGTATGTACGGTGGCGCTAATTAGTCATGTCTACTGGCATTACATTGGGCTCGCTCTGTGCTGTATTTATGTCTGTCAGATGTTTAATAGGGTGGGTAAGTGTAGGAACATGTTGGTATATCTCACTCGAAAAGAAGAAATCATGTGTAAATATTGCTGATACCAATTATTGATCAAAACATACTTGGTGCCGAGACATGACTTATTAGGCCGACTATACAGCTACTGACAAATGTTCGTGAGCTCTGGCGATTTTGTTTTTCGCAAATACATCCATCTATATTGATGTTTAGATCAAATATATCCATCTATATTGATGTTTAGATCAAATACATCCATCTATATTGATGTTTAGATCAAATACATCCATCTATATTGATGTTTAGATCAAGTATATCCATCTATATTGATGTTTAGATCAAATACATCCATCTATATTGATGTTTAGATCAAATACATCCATCTATATTGATGTTTAGATCAAATACATCCATCTATATTGATGTTTAGATCAAATACATCCATCTATATTGATGTTTAGATCAAATATATCCATCTATATTGATGTTTAGATCAAATACATCCATCTATATTGATGTTTAGATCAAATATATCCATCTATATTGATGTTTAGATCAAATATATCCATCTATATTGATGTTTAGATCAAATACATCCATCTATATTGATGCTTAGATCAAATCAGCTATATATTAATAAATACATGATATGCCTTTATTAAGAAGACAGTGGCTGTTTGTTTCTGTTTTTTTCTATTTGTATATGTATTCATTATTGTTTTAGTTTCCTTGCTAGACCTCCATCAAGCTTAAATAAACACCCCATAGACCCCCTTCAAGATAAATTTGTACAATTTTCGGTAGAATAATGTCCCGGCCGAAAGCCGGTTCCTATTAAAATTAAAGGCTCGCTATCGCTCGCCAGGAAAAAACAGACACCTAACAGGTGTCTTAAAATTGACAACGAAATGGGGCAAAAGGTCTTTAAATTGCTAAACTAATGGGGCGAATGTCTAAAAATCTGAAAACTAATGGGGCTAAACACGAGGGAGAAAGGGGACCAGAAAAACGACCCATATCCCCTAAATAAATGATTCGATCTGAACAACAATAAAAATTGATATATTTGCGTAAAGCACATCGGACAAGCTCACGAACGTTTGTCAGTAGCTGTACAGTCGGCCAAATAAGTCAATACGCGGCACCAAGTATATGTTGAGCAATAATTGGTATCAGCAATATCTAAAAACGACGTGTTCATTTCGAGTGAGATATACCAACATGTTCCTACGCTTACCCACCCTATTCAACATCTGACAGACTTTAATACAGCACAGAGCGAGCCAAAAGTAATGACAGGTGAGACATGACTTACTAGCGCCACCGTACATTTGTCCGCATAAATTCGTACACTCTCTCTCTCTGTGATTATACAGGTATGTATGGAAAGATACATAGCATGATTACCTTACAAAATTAAGTTAATATAGGACCGGGGGAGATGGCTGGTTTTTCTAGTCCCTCTTCTCCCCCTTGCTTACCCCAGTTATGTTTCATATTTTAACACGTTAGGCCCATTAGTTTGGCGATTTTAAGACCTTTCACCCCTTTTCTTTGTTAATATTAAGACTTTGCGTGTTATTTAGGTGTCGATTTATTCCTGGTGAGCGATAGCGAGCCTGTAATTTAGGAAGAACCGACCTTCGCCTGTGACATTTTGTTACCGAAAAATGTACAAATTAATTCCGAAGGGGGATCTAAGGGATGTTTTTTTAAGTTTGATGGAGGTCTAGCGAGGAAACTCAAAAATAAATGAATATATAAATAAATAGACCCCCAATAATAAGCACTGTCCCCTTAATTAATGCTATAAATGAACTGGTGTACAACAACCAGTCCATGAGTCACACCTACAGTATATTGTAATAACGGTGTTTGTCTGTCATAACTGGTGTACAACAACCAGTCCATGAGTCACACCTACAATATATTGTAATAACGGTGTTTGTCTGTCATAACTGGTGTACAACAACCAGTCCATGAGTCACACCTACAATATATTGTAATAACGGTGTTTGTCTGTCATAACTGGTGTACAACAACCAGTCCATGAGTCACACCTACAATATATTGTAATAACGGTGTTTGTCTGTCATAACTGGTGTACAACAACCAGTCCATGAGTCACACCTACAATATATTGTAATAACGGTGTTTGTCTGTCATAACTGGTGTACAACAACCAGTCCATGAGTCACACCTACAATATATTGTAATAACGGTGTTTGTCTGTCATAACTGGTGTACAACAACCAGTCCATGAGTCACACCTACAATATATTGTAATAACGGTGTTTGTCTGTCATAACTGGTGTACAACAACCAGTCCATGAGTCACACCTACAATATATTGTAATAACGGTGTTTGTCTGTCATAACTGGTGTACAACAACCAGTCCATGAGTCACACCTACAATATATTGTAATAACGGTGTTTGTCTGTCATAACTGGTGTACAACAACCAGTCCATGAGTCACACCTACAATATATTGTAATAACGGTGTTTGTCTGTCATAACTGGTGTACAACAACCAGTCCATGAGTCACACCTACAATATATTGTAATAACGGTGTTTGTCTGTCATAACTGGTGTACAACAACCAGTCCATGAGTCACACCTACAATATATTGTAATAACGGTGTTTGTCTGTCATAACTGGTGTACAACAACCAGTCCATGAGTCACACCTACAATATATTGTAATAACGGTGTTTGTCTGTCATAACTGGTGTACAACAACCAGTCCATGAGTCACACCTACAATATATTGTAATAACGGTGTTTGTCTGTCATAACTGGTGTACAACAACCAGTCCATGAGTCACACCTACAATATATTGTAATAACGGTGTTTGTCTGTCATAACTGGTGTACAACAACCAGTCCATGAGTCACACCTACAATATATTGTAATAACGGTGTTTGTCTGTCATAACTGGTGTACAACAACCAGTCCATGAGTCACACCTACAATATATTGTAATAACGGTGTTTGTCTGTCATAACTGGTGTACAACAACCAGTCCATGAGTCACACCTACAATATTGTAATAACGGTGTTTGTCTGTCATAACTGGTGTACAACAACCAGTCCATGAGTCACACCTACAATATATTGTAATAACGGTGTTTGTCTGTCATAACTGGTGTACAACAACCAGTCCATGAGTCACACCTACAATATATTGTAATAACGGTGTTTGTCTGTCATAACTGGTGTACAACAACCAGTCCATGAGTCACACCTACAATATATTGTAATAACGGTGTTTGTCTGTCATAACTGGTGTACAACAACCAGTCCATGAGTCACACCTACAATATATTGTAATAACGGTGTTTGTCTGTCATAACTGGTGTACAACAACCAGTCCATGAGTCACACCTACAATATATTGTAATAACGGTGTTTGTCTGTCATAACTGGTGTACAACAACCAGTCCATGAGTCACACCTACAATATATTGTAATAACGGTGTTTGTCTGTCATAACTGGTGTACAACAACCAGTCCATGAGTCACACCTACAATATATTGTAATAACGGTGTTTGTCTGTCATAACTGGTGTACAACAACCAGTCCATGAGTCACACCTACAGTATATTGTAATAACGGTGTTTGTCTGTCATACTTAATATCACGCAGTGGACGCAAAAAGGGCCAATGAAAGTGGCTGTACTAATCTGGCCATCTAAGGGGAGATTGGTCGCTTAGCTGGTCCACCTTCTCCTTCATGCTTAGCCCCTTTAGTTTTCAGATTATAAGACGTTCAACCCATTAATTTGGCGATTTTAAGACCTTTCGCCCCTTTTCTTTGTCAAATATTTAGATGATGTTTTTCCTGGCGAGCGATAGCGAGCCTGTAATTAAGGAGGATCGGCCTTCGGCCGGCACATTTTCTACCGAAAAATGTACAAATATATCTTGAAGGGGGATCCTGGTTTTGTTTTAAGTATGATGGACGTGTAGGGAGGAAACTAGAAAATATTTAAATAAATGAAAAAATCAAGCAAAAGGTTAACCATCTCCCCTTAAAGGTTAACCATCTCCCCTTAAAGGTTAACCATCTCCCCTTAAAGGTATACTGATGGTGATAAACCCATATAATACAAGGGCAACAAGGTAAATCACTATCAATATACCCACTGTTTACAATATACCATTTTCATACCCATATTATACACCTGGTTTATATAATGTGGGCAACTGCACACACACACATCAACGCATTCATTATTAAGGGGTATTAAGGGGCAGGTAGTCGCTTTTTATGGACTCCCTTCTCCCTCATGTTTAGCATATTAGTCGCCGGGACATTTTTCTATCGAAAAATGTACAAATTTATCCTGAAGGAGGTTCTTGGGTGGGTGTTTTTTAAGTTTGATGGAGGTCTAGGGAGGAAACTAAAACAAATAAAATAAAACTATACATAAATGAGCCAACAAATAGCCCCCCCCCCCCCCCTTAACCCTTTCCCTGCGGGTGACGTTCTGGAACGCATAGGCAATTTACAGCAATTTCCAGGCTTTAAAAGCCTGTAAGAGCCGTAGAATTTGAGTGCCAGTGGGCGGGAGCGTGAGGGACCTCCGTCCGACCCTCAGAGCAGCCAGCCGCTCACTGAGGGAGATTGTGTCTCACGCGGCTGTCTCGACAGTGTTGCCGAGCGAGCGAGAGCTAATAATTAGCGAGTTTTCCCGAATGTCTATGGCAACGCTGCAAGTGAACCCCGCCACCTACGAAACTCGTTCTGGTGTCATTTTGAAGCCATTTTCGCCTAGTTTTCGGCAGAATACAGTTCATTTAATGCAGATACTTGATTAATCATTCAGGAGTGCCTAAATATGCCCTAAGTAGCGCAAATATGCCCGCAGAGAAAGGGTTAAGGGCTATAAATGTAGTGTAGAGGGTGGCGCAGAACTTGGTTACTCACCTGGTATACATTATCAACACTGTCTGTCTATGTCTTGGTTACTCACCTGGTATACATTATCAACACTGTCTGTCTATGTCTTGGTTACTCACCTGGTATACATTATCAACACTGTCTGTCTATGTCTTGGTTACTCACCTGGTATACATTATCAACACTGTCTGTCTATGTCTTGGTTACTCACCTGGTATACATTATCAACACTGTCTGTCTATGCACCGGTGTAGACAGGCAGTAAGCTGCTCGATTCGTCCTCTGGTTATTTTGTTTTAACAATTAATATCTCCACAACCATTATATACATTACTTTGCATAATAGCCCATTAAATGCAGAATATGTAGTAGAAGCTACTGGTATTACTAAAAGTTTCAATGCACATAAGTATATGAATAATGATGGGCATAAGATGAATTACGCACAATGATAGTTTATAAACTTGATTTTTAGGCGTGTTTTCGATTATTTTCCGAATTTGTATAGAATTAAAAAACTTGCATGAAGTAGATATACAGGCGATGGTGTTTTCAAAATTGTTGTAAGTTTCTTATATCACGATATATCAAACTTATAATAGACCTTCAGTTACTGTGTGATATAATAATTATCACAAAATGTCAGAAAATACTAAACTTACAACTATTTTGAAAATATCATCATCTGGCCACATGTATCCACTTAACCCATTGGCTGCATGGACTGTTCTGGAATGCCATGGCAATTTATAGCAATTTACAGGCTCCACAAGCCTGTGGAGACGATTGCGAGTGACCGGGAGCGCGGCAGGCCCCCGTCCGCTCTCCAGCCTGGCGGCCGGGGCACTGAGGGATGTCAGCCGTGTCTAGCTAGACATATGCAGTGCTGCTAAAGGAAAATGTAATGCGACATTGCTCATTATTAGCGAATATTTGCCGATGTCGTTCGTAGCCCTGCGAATTAACCCTGTTCATTCTGCTCATTCTGGAAATAATATTGAAGCTATTTTTTTTTCTAGTTTTTGGCTGAATACATTTAATTGAATTCTTGCTTAATCATTCAGGAGTGCCTGAATGAGCCGTAATGTAGCAGAAATATGCCCACACCGTAAGTGTTAATGCAAATCTTTTGAACTGTAGAAAACTTTGGAAATAAATAATGCCAGTACCCTAGTTACAAAGGAGTACAAAGGAGTACAAAGGAAATCAAGCAACAACAGATATAGTGACCCTTCTAGGCTGCTTGTCCTCCAAAACACTGAGGATCAAGTGTCCAAACAGTGGTTTAGAGTGGGTAAGGGAACATTGGAAAGGGAACTACTGCCCTGCCACTAACGTGGCAGGACTAGGAAGTTAGTAGGGGACATATGGGTTAGTAACTGAGGGGAGGATAAAATAAAGTTATTCATTTACAAACGCAGTCAGTCGCGGGTTTGATGCGAGATATTTGTCTAGGCGGAATTTAAATGAATCAACGGTGCTGCAGTCTATAACGTCTCGGGGAAGCCCATTCCACAAGTTGACAACTCGATTGAAGAAGAAATTCTTAGATTTGTGTGAGTTAAAAGATTTACCAATAATTTTGCAACCGTTTCCCCGCGTGTAATTAGATTGGTCGATAGTGAAGTACTTACTACAGTTCATATTGTCGATGCCTTTGATGATTTTGAACACTTGAATTAAGTCACCTCTTAATCTGCACTGGGTTAAAGGAAATAGATTTAATTCTCTAAGACGCTCTTCGTATGGTTTGTTCTTTAGGCTAGGTATCATTTTGGTAACTCTACGTTGAACTCGTTCTAGCTTGTTTATATCTTTTTGGTAATAAGGGCACCAGCATTGAACGCAGTATTCCAGAAGAGGGCGGACTAAGGAATTGT
Source organism: Paralithodes platypus (assembly GCA_032716605.1). Lineage (NCBI taxonomy): Eukaryota > Metazoa > Arthropoda > Malacostraca > Decapoda > Lithodidae > Paralithodes > Paralithodes platypus. The sequence goes on along the minus strand of CM064498.1, from coordinate 56,824,276 downwards.
AAAGGGTTAGGATTACGTCTTTGGATTTATGCTCAAATGATCTGCCTATAAAGCCAATTATTTTGTTTGCCTTCTTAACAACTTCTGAACATTGTTGACTCGGTTTTAGGTTACTCGATATTGTTACTCCCAGATCGGTTTCTCTGTTTACATTCTTAAGCTGAGTGCCATTCATCGAATAGTTTGCTTTCTCATTTAGGTATCCGATATGTAGTACTTTACATTTATCCGCATTGAAACTCATTTGCCAAATTTGGGCCCAATGTGACAATTTATCTAGATTGTGTTGCATATCGTCAACTTGATCTTTTGAGAGTACGCTATTTGAAATTTTTGTATCGTCAGCAAATTTTGAGATTGTACCGGTGAGACCCTCATCTATGTCGTTGATGTAAATTAGAAAGAGAATTGGTCCTAGTACCGATCCCTGGGGTACCCCGCTACTTACATTGGTCCATTTAGATGCCTTACCGTTTATGACTACTCTTTGCTTTCTGTCGCTGAGCCAATTTTCTATCCATTTCAACACACCGTCTTGTATTCCATGCACTTTTAGTTTTAGCAGTAAACGTTTGTGGGGAACTTTGTCAAAGGCCTTTTGAAAATCAAGGTATATAATATCTACAGCTTTACTCTCATCGTAGAGGTTGAGGATATCGTGGAAGAAGTCTAAGAGGTTTGTTAAACAGGAACGTTTTTTACGAAAGCCGTGTTGAGTATCTTTAAGTATGTTATTTTCCTCTAAGTGATTTACGAGTCTGTCTCTTATGACCGTTTCTAGCATTTTACATACAACTGAGGTTAAGCTAATTGGACGATAGTTACTGGGTAGGGATTTGCTGCCTTTTTTGAATATCGGTGTTACGTTGGCTATCTTCCACTGATCAGGCATAGTTCCAGACTGCAAGGATTTATTGAATAGTAATGTCAGTGGTTTGGAGAGCTCATCCTTAGCTTCCTTTAGAACTCTAGGCGAGATTGTATCAGGTCCAGGCGTTTTATTTACCTTGAGTTTATCTAAACAATTCAATACTTCTCTCTCTGTAACGGTGATATTGCTTAGAACATCTGAATTATCAATCTGAATCGGCGATGGTGTAGGGATATCACTGAGGTCTTCTGTTGTAAAAACTGATGCAAAGAAGGTATTGAGGGCATTACTCATTTGTACTTCGTCTTTGGTGTATTCTCCATTTTCATCGACTAACGGTCCAACAGTAGAAGTAAATTTTCATCGACTAACGGTCCAACAGTTGAAGTAACTATAGTTACTATACTACATCTGCATTTTCTAAAATGCAGATGTATATACTGGTTGTGAAGCTAGTGATTGTTAAGGGGGTATTGCTTGTTTGGTCTAATATTCATTAACCTGAATGATTAATCAAGTGTCTGCATGAAATTAAATATATTCTGCTGAAAACAGACGAAAATAGCTTCAAAATGACACTAGAGTGAGCTTCGTAGTTTGCGGGAATCACCCGCAGCGCTACCATAGACATTGGGGAAAACTCGCTATGCATTAGCAATGTAGCGCTTTATTGCCTTTGGCAGCACTGCTGAGACCCGGGCTGTGGGTCTCAGTGCACGGACGGATGTGTTGACGGTCGGAGGTGGGCCCCTCGCAGTCCCGCCCACTGACACTCAATTTCTACGGCTTTTACAGGCTTTTAAAGCCTGTAAATTGGTGTAACTTGCCCAAACGTAGTACTACGTTTCCTGCAGCGTAATTATTACTTTTTTTTAGTCTCCTAGCTAGACTTCTGTCAAGCTTAAAAAAATTACACCTCCTAGACCTCCCTAACCCCTTTCAAGATAAATTTTTAAATTTTTTGGTGGAAAAATGTCCGGGCCGAAGGCCGACTCTTAAAAATACAGGCTAGCTATCGCTCACCAGGAAAAAATCGACACCCAAATGGCACTAAAGGTCTTAATGTTGACAAAGAAATTAGGCGAAAGGTCCTAAAATCACCAAACCAACGAAACGAACGTCTTAAAATCTCAAAACTAATATACTAATCATGAAGGAGAAAGGGGGTCCATAAAAAGCGACCAGCTCTCCCTTAAATGAGAATATCCGTAGTGCGACCCAGGCCACTTATGGGTTGGCTACTGGGAAGTATACAAAGACAGCAGCAATATATGTGTCTGTCAGGTGGGTGTACACAACTCGTCAACTCTGCGCCACCCTAGGTCGTTTTTCTAGACACTTTTCTCCCTCAGGCTTAGCCCCATTAGTTTTGAGATTTTTAGAGCTTTCGTCCCATATAGGTGTCAATTTTTTTCCTGGCGAGCGATAGCGAGCCAGTAATTTAAGAGGAAGTGGCCTTCGGCCAGAAAATGTTTCTATCAAAAAATGTGCATTGATAGAGGTTTAGGGAGCAAACTCAAATCCCCCTTAAGACGGGGGATGAATACATTTTTCGCTAGCTTAAAAAAAATAGGCTCTAGGTCCCTTAAATGGTGGCACTTTAACCAAATAACAAATGTCGCCTTTTCTGACTTGCAGCCGGACCCCTTCGGATACAACGCGACTGTGCTGCCATCCCTGGAGGTGGTGGACATGAGTAACAACCCTATATGTAACCTGCCGGGCAAGTTGTTTGTGCCCCTCACCTCCAGTCCCGTCACCGCTCTGTCTCTCAGGAACTGTTCTCTTACACAGTTCTGTAAGTTATTCACAAACTTTTGACTCCTTTTGTACCGGCAACAACTTTTCATCTTTATTCTGGCTACCATTAGACGATTGTATTCAGTTTTAAAAGGGCCTCCAGCCATTAACAGGCTTGGAACTATCTCACTTAACCATTTTTATTACCACCGATACTTCTTAACCCTTAAAAAGCGGCTCACCACTTAAGTCGAGTTAAATAAAGCTGGACTATGTGGCGGCGCTCGACATAACTCGAGTGGCAATTTCAGCACGTAATGTGGCTGAGAGAGAGAGACAAGTGGTGGCAGGAGACTAGCGAGCGTATGACTGCTCCAGACCACCGCGGCGAACCTACTGACACAAATCTCAGCTCCCTCCTCCCTCTCTCACTCGCTACATACTCAATTATGTACCGAAAGTACCGAATTACCTGCTTTTTGCACTCGCGTTGCACGGTTATTGCAAGAAAACTATCCATCATACAAGGATCGTTATGGTGTCATTCGAAAGCTCTGTTTATGCCCTTTCAGGGATAGATACTTGTTTTACGTTCTGGGTCTTATTTAGGCATGAAAATGATCACGTAAACAGCCCTATTTTGGCTAAAAACACCCCGCTGGGCGGTACACATAAATAAACCGCATAGGCCGCTCGTAAGGTGTTAAGCTGCACAACATCATCTAAATACTGTATAGCCAGAGTAAAGTATAAAAGACGTCGCCGGTACAGAAAGGGTTAACACTCAGTATACCAGGACACATTATTTCATTTTAATTTGGCAGTTTTTAGACGATATTATTCAGTTTTAGAAAAACTATAAAAATCAATGGGGTATAACCTATATAGGCCTATACATTAATCCTCTAACTCACATTGATCATTCTTAATCCGGGAACGGCGAAGGTCCTCAATTTAAGTCTGTACTAAGATTTTTTTTTTTTTTTTTTTTTTTTTTTTTTTTTTTACATAGGGAAAAAAGTAAAAAAACAAAAAAACAAAATCTCATTACAGACTCAATTGAGGACCTTCGCAGTTCTTGGGTTAAGGGGACATGGGCCATTTTTCTGGTACCCTTTCTCCCTCATGTTAAGCCCCATTTGTTTTAAGATTATAAGACGTTCGTCCCATTAGTTTGGCGATTATAACATCTTTCACCTCATTTCGTTGTCAATTTTAAGACCTTGCATGCCATTTAGGTATCAAATATTTCCTGGCGAGCGATAGTGAGCCTGATATTTTAAGAGGAACTGTCCTTCGGCCAGGACTTTTTTTTACCTATAGATGTACAAATATATCTTGAAGGTGGGTCTAGAGGGTGTTTTTCTAAGCTTGATGGAGGTCTAGCGAGGAAACTAAGAAATAAAGGAATATATGAATTAATAGACCAAAAAAACGGCCCATCTCCCCTTAAATTGAATAAAGCCCTCTAATGATAGCCATTATACAATTAAATATAAATGTCCAATATAGGAAGGGTTAACTCAATCCACAGTCACTTCAGCTCCACCCCATATAGCACCCCATAATGGCAGTGACAAACTTTTACTCGATTGACCACTTGCGAGTTTTAATTTATAAGGAAGTTGGAAGTTGGAAGTTGATGTGGACATCAATATTTAGCAGAATGATCAGCTAAAATACGATCATGATATATATTATATTATGTAGCCTACTTTCTACCCTCTCTGGGCTTAATACTATGAAGGCGTACGGTCTGGACGGTGTTCCTCCTGTTGTACTCATAAACTGTGCTGCCGTGCTGACCCCCTGCCTAGGCAAACTCTTTTGTCTCTGTCTCTCCTCTAACGTCTTCCTTTCTTGCTGGAAGCTTGCTCTCCCTGTCCCAAAGAAGGGTGACCGCTCTCAACCCTCCAACTGTCATCCAATTGCTCTCATCTCTTGTTTCTCTAAAGTGTTTGAAACTATTCTTGCTTCCAAATTTCTTAAGCATTTCTCTTCTCATAATCTGCTCTCAGATTGCCAGTATGGCTTCCTCAAGGATCGCTCTACTGGTGATCTTCTTTCCTGTCTTACTTACTCTTGGTCATCCTCCTTTCGGGACTGCAGTGAAACCTTTTCTATTGCACTAGACATATTGAAAGCCTTCGATATAGTCTGGCACAAATCTTTAATTTCTAAACTACCCTCCTTCAGTTTCTATCCCTCCATCTTTGCCATTGTTTCTAATTTCCTTTCCGGCCATTCCATAGCTGCGGTTGTGGACGGCCATCTCGCACTTCCTCATCCTATCAACTCCAGTGTTCCTCACGGCTCTGTCCTATCTCCCAGTCTATTTCTAATTTTCATAAAAGATCTTCTCAACTGTACCTCCAGTCCCATCCATTCATATGCAGACGACTCTACCTTACACCACTCAATTAGTTTTCCAGAACGCCCCAGCCAGCAATCCCTCAAAGACAAACATAATGAAGCCATAGAACACTTATCTTCTGATCTTACTACTATTTTCAATTTGCGCAGAGAAAACCGTGTTGCCTTCAATGCTTCCAAAGCCCAATTTCTCCATCTATCTAGCTGTCCGGAACTCCCAGAGAACTATCCCTTATTTTTCAACAATACAAGAATCAATCCTTCATCTTCTCTCAATATTCTTGGTGTCTCTTTTTCTTCTGCTCTCACTTGGAAGGGCCATATTACCAGTCTTGCTAAGGCAGCCTCCCAGAAGCTGGGTGTGCTCAACCGCCTCAAGGGGTTCTTCACCCCTGCACAGCTTCTTGCTCTGTACAGAGGCACAGTGCGTCCTTGTATTGAGTATTGGTCATATGTGTGGGGAGGATCCTCTCACACCGCACTCCTAGACAAAGTAGAAAGGAAGGCCTTTCATACCATTAATTCCCATCCACTCACCAACTCTCTGCAATCTCTCTCTCTTCGCCGCAATATTGCATCTCTCTCGCTATTCTATCGCTACTACAATAATCAGTGCTCCTCAGAGCTCTCCCAGTGTATACCGCCTCCTATACGTAGGGTACGTGGTACCCGTCTTGCAACACAATCCCACCCCTACTCTGTGCAACTCTCCAACCCAAGAGTGAAACGTTACTCTCAGTCGTTTTTCTATTCAACAACTGAGCTCCTTCCCTCCTCCTCTGACTTAAATTGCTTCAAACTCCACGTGTCCCGGCATTTTTGCTTGAACATCTCTTGATTTTGGCCATGTCACTCTTTCAACTATGGGGGAGGCACTCGCTATAGACCATTCTGCCTTTTGTCTCCCTCACTCACTCACATAGAAACAAAAATTATCATACTTTTTATCCATCAGAAACCCACATTATTATTGCATTTCTCTTTAATATCGATGTTCACGGCTCCAACTTCCTTACAGCCTGAAACTCGTAAGTGGTCAATTGGTACAACCTTCACTGTGCTCCATACTATTCTCTGTTCAAACGATGACCGTCAACATATTTTTTGGAGCAAGTGCACACAAGTTCTATTAGATGTATTGGAATCCGCAATTTGGATTTAAAGGGAGATGGGTCGTTTTTCGGGTCCACCTTCTTCCTCATGTTTAGCCCCATTAGTTTTCAGATTTTAAGATATTTGCTCCATTAGTTTGTCGATGTTAAGATCTTCCACCCCATTTCTATGTCAATATTAAGACCTTTCGTACCCTTTAGGTGTCGATTTATTTCCAGGCGAACGATATTGAGCCTGTAATTTTGAAAAAAACCGGCCTTCGACCGGGAAATGTTTCTACCGAAAAATGTAAAAATTAATCTATATGGGGGATCTAATGGCTTGTCTTTTAAGTTTTATGGAGGTCTAGGGAGGAAACTAGAAAAATAATACATAAATGCAAAAATCGACCACAAAGTGAACCATCCCCCCTTAAGAAAAATTATTGAATATGACTTTCATTGGATTTTTTCGGAGCAATGCAAAAGACAAACACTTAACCTCTTGCACACTAGCCTCTTCCACTTGTTCAACAATCACTTATTCTCATGACAGTTGTAAATTTGTTTTTATTTCACAGATGACAGGGATCTGCCTTGTGTGGGCCGATCGGCTTTCTGCAGACTCCCATTTTCTTATGTTCTTATGTTCTTCTTATGTTAAGATACCTGGAGGAGGCTTATTCAGCATTTGACTCATCTAAATCGCTGTTTGTGTGTAATGAATGAAGTGAATGTTGAATGTTACAGTACCGTTTAGATTGGCTGTGATTGTGAGTGTTTGTAGCCATTGTAATGGGCTGGATCCTGCTGCTCAGGTGCTAACTCAGGCTCATTCTTTTGTACAGATCAACGATAAGGGTCAATCTGGGTCGGGAAAGGTCGTAGGGAAAGCTTTTACGATGTTTAATTAAGAGAGGTGGCCTGCTTTTCTTTTCTCCTTTTCTCTCTTTCTCTGGCTTGTATCAATTCGGCCCCATTTAGCCCACTATTTTAAGACGTTTATCCCCATCCAGGTGTCAATTTTTTCCTAGCGAGCGAAAGCGAGCCAGCATTGTATGGAGAAATCCAGGTCCGCTGGAGACATTTTTCTATAGAAAAATGTACAAATATAGCCTGCTGTCAAAAACATTTTAAATAATATGCTGGCTCGCTACTGATCGCCAGGAAAAAATCGCCACCTGGAGGGCAATAAACGTCTTAAAACAGTAGGCTGAATGGGGCTGAATGGATACAACCCAGAGAGAGAGGGAGAGAGAGAGAGAGAGGTGGGCCCCCTAAAGGAACGCCCCATAGTTTGTGCCTCTGACGTCCACCATTGACAGACAGGGGGGGGAGGTGTTCGGAGACCAGGGGGGACTTGATCCCGGGCAACCCAAGTACAAGTTTCCCACGTTATCCTTAAGGGGCCAGTGGTTATTTTGGGGGTCTATTTGTTTATATATTAATTTATTTTTTAGTTTCCTCCCTAGACCTCCATCAAACTTTAAACAAAAATCCATTAGCCAAGATCCCCCTTCAAGATAGATAAATTTGTACATTTTTTGGTAGAAAATTGTCACGACCGAAGGCCGGTTCCTCCACAATTACATGCTCGCTATCGCTCGCCAGGAAAAAAAATTGACACCTAAAGGGCACGAAAGGTCTTAACCCCTTGAGTACCAGCGACGCACGTTATGCGTCGCCTATGTATGAAACACTAAACCCCAGCGACGCACGTTATGCGTCGCCTATGTATGTAACACTAAACCCCAGCGACGCACGTTATGCGTCGCCTATGTATGTAACACTAAACCCCAGCGACGCACGTTATGCGTCGCCTATGTATGTAACACTAAACCCCAGCGACGCACGTTATGTGTCGCCTATGTATGTAACACTAAACCCCAGCGACGCACGTTATGCGTCGCCTATGTATGTAACACTAAACCCCAGCGACGCAATGGTTGCATTCGCGTTAATTACTCTTGCCCTATGGCACCTAGAGGGTTCAGGTTTGTATGGGAACTGCTTTAGTATCCCACGCAACAATACCGATGGTTGTCAACCCTCCAAGCCCAGCTGCGTGCGTGTGGGCGCGCGCGGGAGTGATTTTCCAGTATATTACCTACCCCTCACCCCATGTTAATTGTGACTTTCTCCCGCCCCCCAGGACCCCTAAATGACCTAGGTGGGCGTTTCTTTGTTGTTTTTTCTTCATTACTAGCCCATCCCATGTGTTTTCAGAAAAACAAAATAACAAACGGTTGGTCCTGGAGTGTACATTTATATAACAAACTGTTGGTCCTGGAGTGTACATTTATATTAAATAATAACAAACGGTTGGTCCTGGAGTGTACATTTATATTAACCCTTTGGCGCACGATGACTCCGTTCAGAGTCATTAGGTATTTTTTTCCTAGGCGCACGATGACTCGTTAAGAGTCATTAAACTTTAAAATATTCGCCAAAAATTAAGTTTTCGTCTGACGCGCGTCATATTTGGCAAAGATATTAAGTATTACGTTTAGTTCAATGGGTACAATTGGCAACCCCCTCAGTTTAACCGTTTACTCACGGCTGGCTGGGAAGTGAGCAGAGTACAGCTCAGTCTGTGTTTCGATACTTTCACGTTTATTTGTGTATCTCAGTAACTATTTGGTTTATAGTAATTCTGAAGTTACCAGTGGAATCCTCATTAAATTCCGCTTCCATATATGTATGCAAATAAAAAATGGTGCGGGCAAAATTTTGAGCTAGCGCGAGTTGGAGATAAGGTATTTACTTTTTGTTTTACAATTCTTATTTCGGAGTGCCCCAATGTGGTTGTTTTGTATTTATTCTATGTTTTTATTCGCTTATCTTCAAGTTCAATCAATAACGAAGCTGATGGTACCTCATTAATCCAAATACAAGGATTTTTTGGTGGATAAAAACGTCACAGAAACAAATTATCGCCGGGCACAAAACTGGCTCTGAGTGAGCTGAGATATAATTTGGGAGTGGGAAAAACTTTGATTGGAAACTATAGGTGCGCCAAAGGGTTAAATAATAACAAACGGTTGGTCCTGGAGTGTACATTTATATTAAATAATAACAAACGGTTGGTCCTGGAGTGTACATAATAACAAACGGTTGGTCCTGGAGTGTACATAATAACAAACGGTGGGTCCTGGAGTGTACATAATAACAAACGGTTGGTCCTGGAGTGTACATTTATATTAAATCATAACAAACGGTTGGTCCTGGAGTGTACATTTATATTAAATCATAACAAACGGTTGGTCCTGGAGTGTACATTTATATTAAATCATAACAAACGGTTGGTCCTGGAGTGTACATTTATATTAAATAATAACAAACGGTTGGTCCTGGAGTGTACATTTATATTAAATCATAACAAACGGTTGGTCCTGGAGTGTACATTTATATTAAATCATAACAACGGTTGGTCCTGGAGTGTACATTTATATTAAATAATAACAAACGGTTGGTCCTGGAGTGTACATTTATATTAAATCATAACAAACGGTTGGTCCTGGAGTGTACATTTATATTAAATAATAACAAACGGTTGGTCCTGGAGTGTACATTTATATTAAATAATAACAAACGGTTGGTCCTGGAGTGTACATTTATATTAAATCATAACAAACGGTTGGTCCTGGAGTGTACATTTATATTAAATCGCTTGGGGTCAAAAGGTTAATACTGACAAAGAAATGTGGCAAAAATTCTTAAAATCGACACACTAACGGGGCAAACGTTTTAAAATCTTAAAACTAATGGGGATAAGCATGAGGAAGAAAGGGGATCAGAAAAACGACCCCCCTCCTCTCCCCTTAACCCTTAAAAAGCGGCTCACCACTTAAGTCGAGTTAAATAAAGCTGGACTATGTGGCGGCGCTCGACATAGGTCGAGTGGCAATTTCAGCACGTAATGTGGCTGAGAGAGAGAGACAAGTGGTGGCAGGAGACTAGCGAGCGTATGACTGCTCCAGACCACCGCGGCGAACCTACTGACACAAATCTCAGCTCCCTCCTCCCTCTCTCACTCGCTACATACTCAATTATGTACCGAAAGTACCGAATTACCTGCTTTTTTCACTCGCGTTGCACGGTTATTGCAAGAAAACTATCCATCATACAAGGATCGTTATGGTGTCATTCGAAAGCTCTGTTTATGCCCTTTCAGGGATAGGTACTTGTTTTACGTTCTGGGTCTTATTTAGGCATGAAAATGATCATGTAAACAGCCCTATTTTGGCTAAAAACACCCCGCTGGGCGGTACACATAAATAAACCGCATAGGCCTCTAAAGAAGGGTTAATCTGTGCAGGTTCCTGTTCACCCTATTGTATTTATTGTGTTTCCTTTCCTCCCAGGAGGAGAAATAAGTGACAGTATCCCTGTTAACCTTCCCACCAGCAGTCCTTTAAAGGGGAAGGGGCCCCTTCTCTCTCATGTTTAGCCCCATTAGTTTTAAGATTTTAAGAGGTTTGCCCCATTTGTTTGTCGATTTTAAGACCTTTCGCCCCATTTCTTTGTCAATATTAAGACCTTTCGTGCTATTTAGGTGTCAATTTTTTCCTGGAGTACAATAGTGAGCCTGTAATTTCGAAGAACCGGCCTTCGGCTGGGAAATTTTTCGGATCTAATGGATGATTAGTTTAAGATTGATGGAGGTCTAGGGAGGAACAAATAATTAACAAATAAAAATAACAATAAATATATGAAATAATCGACCATAAAATAAAGCCTTCCCCCTTAATCCTTATGATCTCTGACATAGTTCTGTATTGTAACCATCACTATATAGTCTATTCACCATATGTAGGACAAACATCTTAACTGCTAACCTCTGTAACTTAATCCTTATGATCTCTGACATAGTTCTGTATTGTAACCATCACTATATAGTCTATTCACCATATGTAGGACAAACATCTTAACTGCTAACCTCTGTAACTTAATCCTTATGATCTCTGACATAGTTCTGTATTGTAACCATCACTATATAGTCTATTCACCATATGTAGGACAAACATCTTAACTGCTAACCTCTGTAACTCAAGAAAGCCTAGAGGAAATGGGATGCAAATTTCCAAACATATTTCCTGACTGACTCTTCCCTAATGGTAGAAATATTAGCTCGACTATTCTAGTCGTTTATTATAGTCCGATCATTCTAGGTTGGGCACAAATCGTAACCCCTAACCTCTCATAACCTCTCATAACCTCTCATAACCTCTCATAACCTCTCATAATTCTCATAACTCCTAACCTCTCATAACCTCTCATAACCTCTCATAACCTCTCATAACCTCTCATAACCTCTCATAACCTCTCATAACCTCTCATAACCTCTCATAACCCCTAACCTCTCATAACCTCTCATAACCTCTCATAACCTCTCATAACCTCTCATAACCCCTAACCTCTCATAACCTCTCATAACCTCTCATAACCTCTCATAACCTCTCATAACCCCTAACCTCTCATAACCTCTCATAACCTCTCATAACCTCTCATAACCTCTCATAACCTCTCATAACCCCTAACCTCTCATAACCTCTCATAACCTCTCATAACCTCTCATAACCTCTCATAACCTCTCATAACCTTTCATAACCTCTCATAACCTCTCATAACCCCTAACCTCTCATAACCTCTCATAACCTCTCATAACCTCTCATAACCTCTCATAACTCAAAAAGGACTCGAGTAGGCCTAATCGAGCTAATATTGCTACCAAATAGGAAGACTTGGCTAGGAAATGTGTATATAAATTGACAGCTAATTTGCTCTAGCTCTTTTTGAGTTACAGAGGTTAGAGGTTAGGATTTCTGCCTAACCTAGAATGAAGAGACTATAGTTTCCTTCTCTGTTCCCCTGCCCTTCAGACGCTCATCCCCTGGAGCCTCTGAAGGGCCTTAGAATCCTGGACCTGAGCAGCAACATGGGTCTGTCAACGGGGGAGTTAGAGGTCCTACTCGACCCCCTCAAGGACGAGGGGGTACTCCAGGAACTCTATCTCTCCAACAACAACTACGGCAGCGTCCCCACCAATGCCCTAGCACTGGTCCGTACTCCAGGCAATTATTGTATGATCTTACCACATTACCACATTACCACATTACCACATTACCACATTACCACATTACCACATTACCACATTACCACATTACCACATTACCACATTACCACATTACCACATTACCACATTACCACATTACCACATTACCACATTCAAACTTTAGGCATTGATCATACATGCCTATATTGTTAACCTTTTGACTACGATAGATCTTTATTAGCTTAATACAGTCGTCCACTATTTGGCAGAATACATAGAAACAGGATATTGGGGGTCTCACTATTTAATAGTCTTCCAAAATGACTGTTTGGCTTTTATTTATTTATTCGTTTTTTGTTTGTGTTTTTTGTTTTTTACTTCCAGATTGAGGACCCATTTTTACATTATATTCTGGCGAATATTAGACGATTTTATACATACTAAGAAGGACCTCCAGCAATGAAAGGGGTCAAATCGGCATCAAGTAATCTTTCGACACCCAGAGATACTTCCTAAGCTTAATAATAATAGTTTAACAATAGCAAGAATAATATATAACCAAGTCTCCTGGGTATATTGAAGGGGTTAAGAGGGGATGGGCGTATTTATATGCTCATTTATGTATATTTTATCATTATTTTTAGTTTCCTCCTTAGACCTCCATTAAGCTTAAAAAAACACCCGCCCAAGACCCTTTTTCAAGATAAATTAGTAAATTTTTCGGTAGAAAAATGTCCCGGCCTAGGGCCGGTTCCTCTTAAAGTACAAGCTCGCTAGCGCTCGCCAGGAAAATATCGACACTTAAATGACATGAAACATTTTAATATTGACAAAGGAATGGAGCGTAAGGTCTTAAAATCGCCAAACTAATGGGCCGAACGTCTTATAATCTGAAAACTAATGGGGCCAAACATGAGGAAGAAAGGGGACCATAAAAATGAGCTCTCTCCCCTCTCCGCCCTCCTCTCTCCTATTTATGCCTAATATCCTAATCTCTTCTAAAGATGTACTTTCTACCCTCTCTGGGCTTAATACTAAGAAGGCGTACGGTCCGGACCGGTGTTCCTCCTGTTGTACTCAAAAACTGTGCTTCGGTGCTGACTAGACAAACAAACTCTTTAGACAAACTCTTTCGTCTCTGTCTCTCCTCTAACGTCTTCCCTTCATGCTGGAAGTTTGCTCTCATTCAACCTGTCCCAAAGAAGGGTGACCGCTCTCAACCCTCCAACTATTGTCCAATTGCTCTCATCTCTTGTTTCTCTAAAGTATTTTAAACAATTCTTGCTTCCAAATTTTTTAAGCATTCTCTTCCCATAATCTACTCTCAGATCGCCAGTATGGCTTCCTCAAGGGTCGCTCTACTGGTTATCTTCTTTCATATCTTACTAACTCTTGGCCATCCTCCTTTCGGGAATTCGGTGAGACCTTTTCTTTTGCACTAGACATATTGAAGACCTTTGATAGAGTCTGGCACAAATGTTTAATTTCTAAACTACCCTCCTTCGGTTTCTATCCCTCCATCTGTGCCTTTGTCTCTAATTTCCTTTCCGGCCGTTCCTTAGCTGCGGTTCTGGACGGCCATCGCGCACTTCCTCATCCTATCAACTCCGGTGTTCCTCAGGGCTCTGTCCTGTCTCCTATTCTCTTTCTAATTTTCATAAATGATCTTCTCAACTGTACCTCCAGTCCCATCCACTCATACACAGATGACTCTACCTTACACTACTCAATTAGTTTTCCAGAACGCCCCAACCAGCAATCCCTCAAAGACGTACATAATGAAGCCATAGAACACTTATCTTCTGATACAACTACTATTTCCAATTGGGGCAGAGAAAACCTTGTTGTCTTCAATGCTTCCAAAGCCCAATTTATCCATCTATCTACCTGTCCAGAACTCCCAGCGGACTATCCCTTATTCTTCAACAATACAAAAATCAATCCTTCATCTTCTCTCAATATTCTTGGTGTCTTTTTTTTCTTCTGCTCTCACTTGGAAGGACCATATTACCAGTCTTTCTAAGGCAGCCTCCCAGAAGCTGGGTGTGCTCAACTGCCTCAAGGGGTTCTTTACCTCTGCAAAGCTTCTGGCTCTGTACAGGGGCACGGTGCTTCCTTGTATTGAGTATTGTTCACGTGTATGGGGAGGATCCTCTCACACCGCACTCCTAGACAAAGTAGAAAGGAAGGCCTTTCGTATCATTAACTCCCGTCCACTCACCAACTCTGCAATCTCTCTCTCTTCGCCGCAATGTTGCATCTCTCTCGCTATTCTATCGCTACTACAATAATCAGTGTTCCTCAGAGCTCCACCAGTGTATACCACCTCTCTACGTAGGGTACTTAGTACCCGTCTTGCAACACAATCCCACCCCTACTCTGTGCAACTCTCTAACCCAGGAGTGAAACGTTACTCTCAGACTTTCTTCTATTCAACAGCTGAGCTCTGGAACTCTCTCCCAGAATCAGTCTTTCCCTCTTCCTATGACTTAAATTGCTTCAAACTCTGGGTGTCCAGGCATTTTGGCTCGAACGTCCCTTGATTTTGGCCCTGTCACTATTTCAACTCTGGGGGAGACACTCGCTACAGGCAGTTCTGCCTTTTGCCTCCCTCACTCACATAGAAAAAAAAAAAAAAAACATAATGACTGTATAATCCTATAAACCCTATCATGAAGTACGTGCCTGTAGATTAATTTCAGGTTTGTTAATTGAATTGAATTGAATTGAATTAAGGGGGTGACCTGCTTTGTTTCTCTCTTCTATCCCTTTTTCTGGCTTGTATTCATTCGGCCCCATTCAGCCTACTGTTTTAAGACGTTTATCCCCATCCAGGTGTCAATTATTTCCTGGCGAGCGACAGCAAGCCAGCATTGTATGATGAAATCCGGCTTCGATGGAGACATTTTTCTATCGAAAAATTTACAAATTTAGCCTGCTGACAAAAAATATACCGTATATAAAATATGCTGGCAAAAATCGACACCTGGAAGGGGATACTATTCTTAAAACAGTAGGCTGAATGGGGCCGAATGAATACAACCTAGAGAGAGAGGGAGAGAGAGAAAAAAACGAGGTGGGCTCCCTTTGTATATTTATATGTGTGTGTGTATGTGTTGTGCAGGTAAACAGTAGCCTGGAGGTGTTGGACTTACATGGGTCAGCCTTCGAGTGTCTGGATAACACTTCCTTCCCTGTTATGCCTCAACTCCTGCACCTCAACCTCAAGTACTGCAGGATTAATAACGTGAGTACTCTCTCTCTCTCTCTCTCTCTCTCTCTGGCAAGTAGTATATAATACGAGACTGTCTTCATACAAGGTGTTCCCTCAGAAGTTACCGGATCATAACTGCCTACATAAAGTTGCCTGTATCCCGCGGTAGTATCAGGTCAGGTCAGGTGAAGGTATTGAGGGATAAAGGGGCCATCACACATAGCCGAACCGGAGCCCGAACGCTACCTGAACAGCGTTCTAGCAGCATTTGGGTAGCGGATCGGGTATATTCTGGCAATGTTCTCCCTCATTCTGGTAAGGTCGGGTACGGTTCGGGGAAGGCGTTAACATTTTACCGCAGCACTAAATTTTGGCCGAATGCTGCCCAAATTATTAGTGGTCCGTCCGGGATCGGGCTGGGTTCTGATACAAAGGAGTACAAAGGAAATCAAGCAACAACAGATCTAGTGACCCTTCTAGGTTGCTTGTCCTCCAAAACACTGAGGATCAAGTGTCCAAACAGTGGTTTAGAGTGGGTAAGAGAACATTGGAAAGGGAATTACTGCCCTAGAACTAATGTCCGTGGCAGGATTAGGAAGTTAGTAGGGGACAGATGGGTTAGTAACTGAGGGGGGGATAAAATAAAGTTATTAATTTACAAACGCAATCAGTCGCGGGTTTGATGCGAGATGCGTCTATGCGGAGTTTAAATGAATCAACGGTGATGCAGTCTATAACGTTTCGGGGAAGCCCATTCCACAAGTTGACAACTCGATTGAAGAAGAAATTCTTAGATTCGTGTGAGTTAAAATATTTACCAATAATTTTGCAACCGTTTCCCCGCGTGTAATTAGATTGGTCGATAGTGAAGTACTTACTACAGTTCATATTGTCGATGCCTTTGATGATTTTGAACACTTGAATTAAGTCACCTCTTAACCCTTAATTAGCGGCTCACCACATAAGTCGAGTTAAATAAAGCTGGACTATGTGGCGGCGCTCGACATAACTCGAGTGGCAATTTCAGCACGTAATGTTGCTGAGAGAGAGAGACAAGTGGTGGCAGGAGAGTAGCGAGCGTATGACTGCTCCAGACCACCGCGGCGAACCTACTGACACGAATCTCACCTCCCTCCTACCTCTCTCACTCGCTATATAAGGAATTGTATGGGGAAAGTGCCTAATTACATGCTTTTTGCACTCGCGTTGCACGGTTATTGCAAGAAAACTAGCCATCATAAAAGGATCGTTATGGTGTCATTCGAAAGCTCTGTTTATGCCCTTTCAGGGATAGATACTTGTTTTACGTTCTGGGTCTTATTTAGGCATGAAAATGATCACGTAAACAGCCCTATTTTGGCTAAAAACACCCCGCTGGGCGGTACATATAAATAAACCGCATAGGCTGCTCTTAAGGTGTTAATCTGCGCTGGGTTAAAGGAAATAGATTTAATTCTCTAAGACGCTCTTCGTATGGTTTGTTCTTTAGGCTAGGTATCATTTTGGTAACTCTACGTTGAACTCGTTCTAGCTTGTTTATATCTTTTTGGTAATAAGGGCACCAGGATTGAACGCAGTATTCCAGAAGAGGGCGGACTAAGGAATTGTAAAGGGTTAGGATAACTTCTTTGGATTTATGCTCAAATGACCTGCCTATAAAGCCAATTATTTTGTTTACCTTCTTAACAACTTCTGAACATTGTTGACTCGGCTTTAGGTTACTCGATATTGTTACTCCCAGATCGGTTTCTCTGTTTACATTCTTAAGCTGAGTGCCATTCATCGAATAGTTTGCTTTCTCATTTAGGTATCCGATATGTAGTACTTTACATTTATCCGCATTGAAACTCATTTGCCAAATTTGGGCCCAACATGACAATTTATCTAGATTGTGTTGCATATCGTCAACTTGTTCTTTGAGAGTACGCTATTTGCAATTTTTGTATCGTCAGCAAATTTTGAGATTGTACAGGTGAGACCCTCATCTATGTCGTTGATGTAAATTAGAAAGGGAATTGGTCCTAGTACCGATCCCTGGGGTACCCCGCTACTTACATTGGTCCATTTAGATGCCTTACCGTTTATGACTACTCTTTGCTTTCTGTCGCTGAGCCAATTTTCTATCCATTTCAACACACCGTCTTGTATTCCATGCGCTTTTAGTTTTAGCAGTAAACGTTTGTGGGGAACTTTGTCAAAGGCCTTTTGAAAATCAAGGTATATAGTATCTACAGCTTTACTCTCATCGTAGAGGTTGAGAATATCGTGGAAGAAGTCTAAGAGGTTTGTTAAACAGGAACGTTTTTTACGAAAGCCGTGTTGAGTATCTTTAAGTATGTTATTTTCCTCTAAGTGATTTACGAGTCTGTCTCTTATGACCGTTTCTAGCATTTTACATACAACTTAGGTTAAGCTAATTGGACGATAGTTACTGGGTAGGGATTTGCTGCCTTTTTTGAATATCGGTGTTACGTTGGCTATCTTCCACTGATCAGGCATAGTTCCAGACTGCAAGGATTTATTGAATAGTAATGTCAGTGGTTTGGAGAGCTCATCCTTAGCTTCCTTTAGAACTCTAGGCGAGATTGTATCAGGTCCAGGTGTTTTATTTACCTTGAGTTTATCTAAACAATTCAATACTTCTCTCTCTGTAACGGTGATATTGCTTAAAACATCTGAATTATCAATCTGAATCGGCGGTGGTGTAGGGATATCACTGAGGTCTTCTGTTGTAAAAACTGATGAAAAAAATGTATTCAGGGCATTACTCATTTGTACTTCGTCTTTGGTGTATTCTCCATTTTCATCGACTAACGGTCCAACAGTTGAAGTAACTACTTTTTTCTTTCTGATATAACTATAGAATTCTTTCGGGTTTGTTTTACTTTGATTCGCAATATGTACGTAGGGAAGCATTCCGTCTCATTCGGGTACATTCGTGCATATTCATAATTTAATTCATAAAGCAGTTATTCATCAAATTTCGTCGTTTTCTTCTATAAAACATCGTAACCTCGGTGACCCTTTAGAAAAAAAGAGACCGTTAGTTATTTGTGTACATTTCTCATTATCATTTCTCCTGTCATCTGCTTTCTCTCTCTATTACTTATATTTCTATCTACTGTATTTATTTCTATTTCCCTTATTTACCAGTGCTTACATTTGATATTTGATATCTGTGGAGTCTGTTAATCATTTCTGATGTGATGGGCTAAAAGATATTATTATTCTACTAACACATAATGAGCAAAATAGCAGAAGTCAATAACAACATTTAAAACATTTTATTCCCCAACCTTTAAATATTTCAGCCGAGCTCAACGATAAGTGAAAGCGATCCTATGTATGCGAAACTAATTAATGAAACCGACTTATTTTTCTGAAACGATAAGTTGTCAAAACCTTACGTTCAGCCTACAGACAAGATGAGGTAAAAATGTATATTGTACTCTTTTGTCATAATAAATATTATTGTAATGGTAGGATATTCTATTTTCAATTCCATGGCATTAGAAAATAAACAGTGATTAAAAAAAGATCAAACAACAAATAAGTATGTCCATTAATAAGGGAGATACTTAGAAACAGGAGATAAATGGACAGATAGAGAGAAAGGTCGTTAGGTCCATGCGATCGATACGTGTGCGAAAATATATGACAGACTTAATTTTCTGAAACGATAAATTGTCAACACCTCCGTTCAGCCTTCAGAGAAGATGGGGTATAAATTGATATTGTACTCGTTTGTCATTGTTATACCAGGGTTTTTACCAGGTTTAGATTGGATTTTGGTAGGTTCTACTTAACTGGAGAAGTCAAAGTCACACAACACATGCACAGAAGAAACAAAGGGTAACATATAACACTGTGTACATTTGACGAACAACTTTATTTATGTAATCGCTAAGTTTAACAATACTAATATTTATGCGTGAATAAATGGTTATAACATATATATGTGCCGAGCACGGTCGAGGATCCGCAATGGAACTAGGAATCTCTTAGCTATCTCTCTCTTTCACTATGCTTATACAAATATAGAAAATCTCACAACTCCAAGAAATAATCAAAGTCTAAATAGTTGACTCTGTCTTGATAATAGTCCCCGTTCGCACTGGGGAAATAAACAGAGTCTCAATGGTGGACTCTCTTTATCGTGGCTCACCTGTCACAATAATGGAAATAAACAGAGTCTCAATGGTGGACTCTCTTTATATTGGCTCACCTGTCACAATAATGGAAATAAACAGAGTCTCAATGGTGGACTCTATTTTTATCTTGATTCACCCATCACACTGGTGTGAATTAAACAGAGTATAATTTGTGGACATGGGGGGACATGTCCGGAGGTTATGCTTCTAATACCAAAGGTGCAGCCTATTAGGGATCTTATTATTAGTCTCTATACCATGGTATGCAATAATAGTAATTCCTCAATAGGTAAAATAAATCCTCAGACCTTGAAAGGCATTCACCATGGCTTCAGCTCTTGATTGAATTGGAGGGTAATTTTCGGGCTTGCTGACTGACATGTCAGATCTTGTAAGCCCTAGAATTGCTTGCCTTATTCAGGTATTCGTCGGAGTAGTGACGACTTTGGCTGAAATGTCCCAGGGAAGGTGTGCGTGAGTAAAAAGGTCATAAGTCCAGGGGGGAGTATTCTGGGGGGATTAGGAGTACCCCTTAGAAGGTTGTGGGCAGGTGAGTTGTCTTCTTGGTGGAAGAAGGGCGCAAGTGTCCCTGCTTAGTGCGTCGATGTTGGTCCTTCTGTCCCTGACTGTACAGTACTTTCCTTCTTGTGGCCTCGTGGTGTTGCTTTGATGTTGCAATGGTCTTGCCTGGTGTGGTTGGTATCTCTGGTGTGATAATGGCAATTATGGTGTCTCCTTTGGTGCAAGGTAGTGATGTAGGCCTACAGGATTTGTCTGGGCGGCTAGGTGGGATGGTTTTTGTCTTGGTCTTATCTCCCACACATGGTTTTATTTTTGTTTTGGTTTCTGCGCTGGGGTTGAGTTTTCCTTCTCGGTGTTTTGGTTCTGCTTACTTGTTTACTTCTGCCTTCTTTGTTGGTGATGTGGGGCAACTTGGGCATTCTTGGCATTGCGGTGGTTTTGTCCTTGTTGTTTCTCTTCTACATTGTTGTTGCTTTTGGTTTAGTTATTCCCTTTTCCTTCTTGTTTCGTTTTCTCTGTTGTGGCTGAGTGTGGATGTTATTTTCTTGGGTCTCTCCTTCGTCAGTTTGCTTCCTTTTATGTGTTGTGGTGGTCTTCTTACATCCGGTTATTTTAATCTTATTCTATGTAACTAAAATATTTACAGAGAGTTACATTCAGACATGGATAGGTATATACACAATTTTCCTAGCACGATCGAGGATCCACAATAAGTTCCAGGGGATGACACTATGCACTTCCGGTGATGACACTAGGCACTTCCGGTGATGTTGCACTTCCGTGGCACTTCCGACGAGGTTCTTGGGCCATGGTGGTGGTCCTGTCGTGTGGTGATGACAGAAGAATAGAAGATGTTGTAGAACTCTTGAGTTTGGGGTCTTAAATGAATATGTTACGTTCTACCAGTGTTATACGTAACATATCATCGGATTAAAGTGAGAAGTTATAAAAGTATTATACTGTCTCTCTCAACTATCCTGACCTTTATAAAAGTCGTTAATCAAGAACCTTTACAGTACTCTTGGGTTTGGGGTATTAAATTAATACGAGTCTGTTCTGCCAGTGCTATACATATCGTATCATCAGACTAACGTAAGAGGGTTGGGATGCCTATGCTCTCCAACTTCACTTAACTGTTCTGACCTTTATAAGATTCTTCCAGGGATTTTGGATGGGTTTGTATGTGGGCCTTTTACGAAAATGTGTCTTATGTCCAGTGCCTGGGACAGCCTACCATAAGGACTCTATGCAAAGTGCCGTTAAGCCAGTGCTACGGTATCTCGCGAGCCCTTGCTTAGAAAGAAGCCAATTGCCAGTGCATAAACTTCTAACAAGCTTTACTGAGATTTGATTTACTACCACTAAAGCGCACGTCATTACAGCTTTTCCTAGCGACAGTAATTCCTGATGATCGAGGCGAAGAATTAATATTGAGAGGCCACCATGGTGATTCAATAACAATTCCTTTGTAGAGCAAAATCTAAAAAAAATCAATAAACAACTTATTGCCAGTGCTTTAATTGTTTATTGAATATTAGCCCAAATCTTCCAGCTCTTAAAAAAACTTCCAGTGAAGTGTGTTTTTAAGAGCTTTCCAACTGTACTGAATCCTGTTCATCTGGCATAGTCTTACTGATGGCGGCTTTTCTCCCGGTGCTCCTTCTCAGTGCAAGAAGGGCGGATGTGCTAGGAGGAGGACCTGGGGTGGCTGGGGTAGCCCCTCTAGTTTTCCCTGTCACGGCTCACCGCGGCTTGGTGCAAAAAGGGCGCGTAGTGGTGTAGGACTTATGCAAATTCTTGCTGGCTTTTCCTTCTTTCCGGTCCTTCTTGTTCTTGTCGCTGCCAGTATTTCTGATGGTGACTATGATGTCTTTTCCTGGTGTTGGGGGAAGTGCGGGTTTGCTGGAGGCGACTCGGGCGTACTCTGGCGGTGTGGCGCTTGGGCTTCTTTCCTCGGGGGTGTGGTGGCAAGGGTGGTAATGTTGGTTCTTGGTGGTGTTGTGTTTCCACCCTCTTTCTTCGTTATTTCAATAATACTGCATATACTGTATATATACTGTATATATATATATATATATATATTGTGGCAATCGATACATCCTTGGGAAAGCGGAGGCAAATAAGGAATAGAAGAACCAGAAGCACTCGCTGTAAACACATGTTTATTGGCGACAGTTTCGGAGGTGACTTACTCCATCATCAGGCGAATCTACAAAATAAAACATAGTCCTATCAGTTAAAATTACAAAACAAGGCTAAGAAGCGGGATAGTAATGTTGCGAATCAACTATTTGGGACACTGTGCAATTGAAAGTTAAAAAATAGAAATGAAGAAATATACAGTATATATATACTGTATACTGTATAAACTGTATATATATATATATATATATATATATAGTAGTGGCAATAGATTCTCCTCGGGGGAAGCGGAGTCTTATAAGGGCAAGCAACACCAAGGTAAACACGAACATCTGTATTCTGGTACCGGTAACGTTTCGACATCAACATATGTCATCATCAGACCTAAATCAATAAGAAATACATTTATTAATACATTATGTTGACATTTAAACAAATATATTTTTAATAATAATTTAGAAAAACATAAAAAGTTAGAAATCGCGAAAAAAGAGATAGAAACAAACAACAGAAACAGCTAAACCATATGTGAACTACGTGTAGATATTGTAGGCTAAACTGTACACAATACCTTAGAAACATAATAGGTTGGAGGAGAATTCCTGGGTGCCCAAGGTGGGCTTAAGATGGTGAGTGAGGAGGGACTCTGCTATTAACCGGGTGGTGTCACCAGAACAACTGAAAATTACTGAAAAATCTTTTTTGTTAATG
Organism: Paralithodes platypus; assembly: GCA_032716605.1. Taxonomy (NCBI): domain Eukaryota; kingdom Metazoa; phylum Arthropoda; class Malacostraca; order Decapoda; family Lithodidae; genus Paralithodes; species Paralithodes platypus. The sequence goes on along the minus strand of CM064498.1, from coordinate 56,801,406 downwards.
GAATGGCCTAAAGATTCACAATGGTCTCGAATTGATTCGTTGCTTCTATCCCCAAGTGTCCCTCATAATAATATTCAAACCTACCAATACTTTGTCTCATCATTTCAAATTCAAAGATCGTATCCCGGATGTTCTGCAATCCTCTATTGTTTATCAATATAAATGTAGCTGCTGTAATGCAACTTATATAGGCCAATCAAAACGGCACTTAAACACGAGGGTTGCGGAGCACCTGGGTCAATCTTATAGAACTGGACTTCCCATTTCTAAACCATCCTTTTCAGCCATTCGAGACCATTGTGAACCTTTAGGCCATTCCATTAACAAAAAAAATTGTTCAGTAATTTTCAGTTGTTCTGGTGACACCACCCGATTAATAGCAGAGTCCCTCCTCACTCACCATCTTAAGCCCACCTTGGGCACCCAGGAATTCTCCTCCAACCTATTATGTTTCTAAGGTATTGTGTACAGTTTAGCCTACAATATCTACACGTAGTTCACATATGGTTTAGCTGTTTCTGTTGTTTGTTTCTATCTCTTTTTTCGCGATTTCTAACTTTTTATGTTTTTCTAAATTATTATTAAAAATATATTTGTTTAAATGTCAACATAATGTATTAATAAATGTATTTCTTATTGATTTAGGTCTGATGATGACATATGTTGATGTCGAAACGTTACCGGTACCAGAATAAAGATGTTCGTGTTTACCTTGGTGTTGCTCGCCTATATATATATATATATATATATATATATATGTAGGAACGCTGAAAGCAGTAACAAAAAATAGGGTGGTCAGTATGGAAGTGAAGAAGTCCTTGCATGACAGTGTGGTAATCCTGACACTGACTTACGGAAGCGAAGCATGGACGTTGATTGAGAGACTCAGACCAAGAGTGAGAGCGGTGAATGATTTACTTAGGAAATGCGTGCGGAGATACATGGAGGGATAGACAGACGAATGAGGAAGTAAGAAAGAGGTGTGGTGTGGAGGTAGATGTGCTGGAAAGTGTGAATAGGAACAACTTGAGATGGTTCGACCATATGGAACGTATCGGAAGCGAGAGAATGACTAAGAGGGTGTACGAGAGCGAGGTGGAAGGACAGAGAGGGAAGAGGTAGACCAAAGCAGAGGTGGAAGGATGGAATGAGGAAGTATATGGATGAAGGCGGTGCTGGTTGGGAGGAGGGGCGTCGACTGCATGGGGACGGTCGTTCGTGGCCACCCCTTCGGGGATCACGGCATCGGGCAATAGATAGATAGATAGATATATACAGTATATATATATATATACCGGTATATATATATATATACTGTATATATATATACCGGTATATATTATATATATATATACTGTATATATATATATATATATATATATATATATATATATATATATATATATATACTGTATATATATATTTATATATATGCAGTATATATATATTTATATATATATATATATTTATATATATATATTTATACTGTATATATATTTATATATATGCAGATATATATATATATATATATATATATATATATATATATATATACAGTATATAATTTGTGTCTATAATACAAACACAAACAATATACACAATAGACAATCGTTATCACTATCAATGTGACCTTGACGATATCAAATCCTGCATTGATCAACAGTATTACCTATCGACCCACAGTATAGCCTAAGCCACTGATAATGATATGTTAGTGTTTATGTAAGGTTTGGGAATTAAGTGACTGATACAGGTTATGTAAACTAAAGTTCTATATTACCATTTTATGCATTTTATGCATAACCCCCCTGGGGGTTAGGGAATAGAATATGCCCCACGTGCCTTCTGCGTGTCGTAAGAGGCGACTAAAGAGGTTGGGTCGGTGGGCTTGCGACCCCCACCCGGAAAAAATATCTAAGCAAAGAAAAACGAACGAACAGCCTCGGATGCGGACGGAACCAACGTTGACGAACCACGACCGACTAAGGACATGCCTTCGGACATTCTGAGAATGGCTACGTGGAATGTTAGTGGCATGAATGATGGCACAAAAGAGAGAGAGGTTCTGGAAGTGTTAGTGAATGCCAGGCTGGATGTATGTGGAATGACAGAGACCAAATGGAAAGGTTCAGATGTGAGAGAATGGTAATGTGGAATGGGTGTGTGTGCTGGAGTGAGTGAAGGAACAGCGAGAGAAGGTGCATGTTTGTTTGTAAGTAGCAAATGGAAGGAATGTGTAAGAGAGTATGGGTCTGTGGGTTCAAGGATTGTGTGGGTGAGAATGAAAGTAGGAATACAAACGTGGGTGATTGTATGCGTGTATGCCCCGACAGAGGATATACTTGAAAGAAAGAAAGAGGAGTTCTGGATGAATGTGGAGGCGTGCCTGGAGAAGTTTGACAAGAACGAAAGAATATTTCTGATTGGGGATATGAATGGTAAGGTGGGTGATAGGAAAGTTGAGGGAGTGGTGGGAGGGTGGGGGGTACCATCAGAGGTGAATGGGAATGGTAGTGCACTTGTGGACGTATGTGTGGGGAGGAGGCTGTGGATAGCCAACACCTTCTTCCGACACAGAATGATCCACAGGTACACGTGGAAACGGATGTTGACGATGAAGGATAAGACAGTGGTGGAACGAAAGTCATTGATTGATTATGTATGTGTGGATGAACGAATGAAGAAATCTGTGATGGATGCTAGGGTGTATAGGGGTATTGGAGGGGGTCTGTCTGATCATTATGTAGTGGTAGCTAAGGTTAGGATACAAAAGAAGTGGGTGAGGAGAGCGGGAGGGAGGCGAGAGGAGGGTGGAATGGTGAGGAGGGTGGAGAGGTTGCAGGACGAGGAAGTCAGGGAGGAGTACAGGAGAGCAGTGGAAAGACGACTAGGTGGGTTCGACCTGGAAGTTATGGAGGAAGTGGAGGAGATGAGCAAGGTGTTTAAGGATGAGATCTGTGCAGCATGTGAGGAGAGTGTGTGGAGTGAGGAGAAGAGGGAGGGGAGTGAAAGGTACAGCATGGTGGACAGAAGAGGTAAGAATAGCTGTGGAAGAAAAGAAGAAAGCATATAGAGAGTGGTTGGGTAGTAGAGGGAATGAAGATTCCGAGAGACAGAAACGAGCGAGGTACGTGGAGAGCAAGAGGGTGGTGAAGAGAGTAGTGAAGGAAAGTAAGAGAAGAGTAGATGAGGAATTTGGAAGGAATCTGAGTGTAAAATGGAGGGAGAGTAAGAAACTGTTCTGGAAAGAAGTCAAGAAAGTTAGGGAAGGTAGCAAGGGAAACAGTAAGGGTGTGAAAGATAAGAATGGGAGAATGCTAGCCGAGAAGCAAGAGAGAGTCGAAAGATGGAGGGAGTACTTCAGTGAGTTGCTAAATGAAAGGAATGAAGAGCCAGCAAACATAGCTGGATATGGTATGGGAGGGAGAAGAAGAGAAGTAGTGGAGGAGGAGGTGGGGATCAGGAGGTCAGAAGTGTGGGAAGCCATGAAAAGAGTGAAGTTGGGGAAAGCACCAGGAACAGATGGAGTGTGTGGGGAAATGTTGAGGTATGGTGGTGAGATAGTGATAGAATGGGTATGGAAAATGTGCAAACTAGCATGGGAGAAGGGGAGTGCACCCGATGACTGGAAGACTGGCATAATAGTCCCCCTATATAAGGGCAAAGGGGAAAGAGTGGTGTGTGGTAACCACCGAGGAATATGTCTTCTAAGCGTAGTAGGGAAGGTATACAGTAGGGTAGTGATTGAGAGAGTGAGAGTGAGAACGGAGAAATGGATAGGCGACGAGCAGGGAGGTTTTAGGAAGGGAAGAGGATGTGTAGATCAGATTTTTACCCTGAATTGTGTTGTGGAGAAGTATCTGGAGAAGAAACAAAAGGTGTATGTTGCCTTTATGGACTTGGAGAAGGCCTATGACAGAGTGGATAGAGAAGGTTTGTGGAAAGTACTTAGAATATACGGAGTAGAGGGCAAGTTGCTGAAAGCAGTGAAGAGCATGTATGAGGGTGCAAAGGCGGCAGTACGTGTGGAGAGTGAGCAGAGCGAGTTCTTTGACCTGAATGTTGGTTTGAAACAGGGGTGTGTGATGTCCCCGTGGTTGTTTACTGTATATATGGATGGAGTCATGAAAGAAATACTATCAAGAGCAGTGGATGTTGGTGTATCGCTGAAAAGGGAGGGAATTGAGTGGAAGCTACCTATACTGCTGTTTGCGGATGATACAGTTCTGATGAGTGATAATGAATGGGAGTTGCAGGGTCTGGTAAATGAGTTTGGAACAGTGTGCGAAAAACGGAATTTGAAGGTAAATACGGGGAAGAGCAAGGTTATGGTCTTCGAAAGGGGTGAAGTCACAGAGTGTGAGGTGAAGCTGAACGGTCAGGCTATGGAGATCGTCAACTCTTTTAAGTATCTGGGCAGTGTGTTGAGTAAAGATGGGACTATGGATGAAGAGGTGCGGGAGAGGGTACAACAGGGGAAGAGGGTTGTAGGAACGCTAAAAGCAGTAACAAGAAATAGGGTGGTCAGTATGGAAGTGAAGAAGTCCTTGCATGACAGTGTGGTAATCCCGACACTGACTTACGGAAGCGAAGCATGGACGTTGGTTGAGAGACTCAGACCAAGAGTGAGAGCAGTAGAAATGAATTACTTAAGGAGTGCGTGCGGAGTTACATGGAGGGATAGACAGACTAATGAGGAAGTAAGAAGGAGGTGTGGTGTGGAGGTAGATGTGCTGGAAAGTGTGAAAAGGAACAACTTGAGATGGTTCGGCCATATGGAACGTATGGAAAGCGAGAGAATGACTAAGAGGGTGTACGAGAGCGAGGTGGAGGGACAGAGGGGGAGAGGTAGACCGAATATGAGGTGGAAGGATGGAGTGAGGAACTACATGAACGAAGGCGGTGCTGGTTGGGGGGAGGGGCGTCGACTGACTGGGGACAGAGGTGCATGGGGGCGGTTCGTTCGTGGCCACCCCTTCGGGGATCGCGGCGTCAGGCAATAGATAGATAGATAGATGCATTTCCCTAACTTTAATTTTAGAAATTATGTATGTTTCTGAGTCGACCCTAATATATCTATCAATCTATTTATCTAGCTATCTAGTTTTTCTGTCTATCTATACAAAATATTACATGTATAATTAAATAAAAAATATATATATACTCTATATATATTACAGTATATATATATATATAGATATAGGTATATATATATATATATATATATATATATATATATATATATATATATACTGCATATAAATATAAATCATGATAATTGTTATGCCACGTTTTCAATTAAACGTGAGACAATCTGATTACGATTTCCACCTTAGGAATCAGTGCTAATCATCAACTTAGATACCTCTCCGCTGGGTAAAGACTAGCCTTAGCTCTATAAATCTACACTCTAGTAATAAGCAATGGACACAAAATATACATGAAAGGTTTTAACAGGTTTTATTCCTTAATAGCTAGGGTACAATCTCAATATGTCTCTGGAAAAGTAAACATAACATTCATGTATAGAGAATAATAATATTACAATTGAACATATGAATAATAACACAGAGAGGATAAGTCTCATATCACAATAAATAAAGTCCTGATATAAATATACAAGCTCTCAAATATGGCTTGGGAATGAATAAATAATAGTTACTACGAGGTTATAAGCGTAGCACTGATAAGTATTGACAATAGAACAGTATTTGAATTCTAAACGAACAATAAGTCAAAGTGACTTGAATAAGTATTTAAACTGAATCAACTCAAAGAATAATAAATATGAATTATCGAATCATAAACTTGTAATAAATATGATAGTCAGATATACATGACTGAGGAGCAATTACTCGCGACTTGAACTATCACTATTGGACTTGTACCCGGATGACACATAGCGTATAAACTAAGGACTGAGTAAACATTCAAGTTGACGTGTAGGTGTAGGTATTTATAACCGGATGAACCTTTGTATATTTCCACATTAATAAATACAGGAGCCTGTATCCGAAGAAGTATATAAACGTTTTCCGCACGATAGATATGTTTTGTTCTCCCGAAGCAGAACAACGAATAATAAACAAAGAAGGGCAGACTGGAAAATCTTCTTTAACTTACATTAACACTTAGTGAACCTTATCATACCTTAGTCTAGAGTCTCTAGACCCTCACTAAAATCATTGTTACCATTACGAACAAAGGAAACACTTAAAGGATTTAGTAGAGAGAGTAGGCACTGGTAGAGCAACGTTGGAGCACACTGGTGTAGGTCTAGTTGTCTTGGTTCTTGACAACAGGGCCTGGGGTTTCACACTTCCCAGGTAGGCTCGGGCCCAAATAACTTCAGGTTATGGTCGTCTCTCTCTCTCTCTTCTCTTGACTCGGCACAACGCACTTGTTCACAATTCACGCTGAACCTGGAGGATGACAATAAAGGATCCCCTACACTGGGTATACTTAAGCTATTACCAGGCGTAGGTGGACAATGAGAGAACAAGCTATCCGGAACCTCAAAGGGGTACAGTGATCCAAACTTAGGCTGGACAAGGTTAACTACGTTTGCATCAAAAGTACTGGAGTCATCTATTATGCTCGAATCAAAAGGGGTCACAGCCAATAAATCTATCTCGTCCCTGTCTGGGAATACCAAGTCACGAGAAAGACTTGAGAGGCTGCTCTGTATGAGATCTGGGGATTCGATTGAAGGCGCACATTTGGAGACGTTTCCAATCGAATTATCTACTAGCCCCCTCATGAGTGGATGACTGCTAGTCGATAAGGAATTAAGTTCCTCACCTAGATCTCTACCTTTTGTTACTTCTAGTTCCAAACCCAAAATGGTGGTGAAGTCTGAGGGCTGAAGGCTTACTTTGCTTAAGGCTCAACGCGCATAGTGACTCTGATTTTGTCGGCACTTTGGGAGCCCGGTTTCGGGGCAAGAAGGGCATGTGTGAGACTCTGGCTTTGTTATCTGTCAGGGAGCCGGTCGCATCAAGGTTTGATTTCACTTGGGAATTATATGAGGAGGATGTAGGCATTGTTTGCAGTTGAAGATTTGGTTGGTATTGGCTCTGAGGGAGATTTAGACATGATGGATGAGGTGGTTCTATTAGTATTTGTTTGTTCATTTCCTCATCATTGGCATGGTTAATGTGATTTACTACTGGTTTGGAATGGTTAAATTGCCTCTTCATATTTCCTTTCCTCTGATTATTATATAACACAGGGGCATACTGAAGGGGTTGGTGTCGTATTTCCATAGAGTTGTTGGAGTCTTGGTGTCCACGTGTGTGTCTGGGCGGCTATCGCAGTTTCCCCTCCAACTTGCGTTTTCCTTCTTCGGTCCTGGTTGGTTATTGTAATTAGCCTTGCTAACTCAGTTTTCTTTCTTTTCCCGTCTCCTGTTGTTGTTGTGATTGGATCTTGGGAGTCGCTGGTGTTGATATGGGTATATATATCGGGTTCTTAATGAGACACACTGGATAGGAGTTCTACAATTATATTGGGTTAGGCTGATTACATAACAAAAGCCTTGTCGTCAAGGGAGGAGGAGGCCATGCCTTGATATCGGCTTGCCTGTAGATTATATATTTAGTTAACAATATTGTTACCAATATTGTAACATCCTCTCTCTTTTGAGAAGATAGCTACCAGTGAAGTTGGTATTAGAAGAATATTGATATGAGATAATTGTACTAATTTATTTTGAGACTTTTGATATTTGTGAAATGACTTTTGACATTTATGTAGTCTCCTAGGATTATTAAGTAATACTTATTCTATTATGGCACATGAGCTAGTGTAATTATAGTACCAATATGATTTATAAAATTGTACAGTACTATGATTTGATAGTTACTGGTACTGTATTGTATACAGTATGTTACTGGTATAGTAATTAGTATTTGATAGTTACTGGTACTGTATTGTATACAGTATGTTACTGGTATAGTAATTAGTATTTGATAGTTACTGGTACTGTATTGTATACAGTATGTTACTGGTATAGTAATTAGTATTTGATAGTTACTGGTACTGTATTGTATACAGTATGTTACTGGTATAGTAATTAGTATTTGATAGTTACTGGTACTGTATTGTATACAGTATGTTACTGGTATAGTAATTAGTATGTTTAGTACAGTATGGAATGTGATTAATTTTGTTAGAATATTAATCTATTAGTATGTAAATATGAGATATGAAGTAGATGAGGTATATTAATCAAATCTATTGATATGGTATTACAAGACTAAGTGAGGTACGTTAATTATTAGTTGATAATAGGCCTACTGTCCTACATGAGAATATCCAAAAATAGTGAATATATATGATAAACAAATATATTGTATACCCTTGTGCCAACTTAAAATATATTGTATACCCTTGTGCCAACTTAAAATATATTGTATACCCTTGTGCCAACTTAAAATATATTGTATACCCTTGTGCCAACTTAAAATATATTGTATACCCTTGTGCCAACTTAAAATATATTGTATACCCTTGTGCCAACTTAAAATATATTGTATACCCTTGTGCCAACTTAAAATATATTGTATACCCTTGTGCCAACTTAAAATATATTGTATACCCTTGTGCCAACTTAAAATATATTGTATACCCTTGTGCCAACTTAAAATATATTGTATACCCTTGTGCCAACTTAAAATATATTGTATACCCTTGTGCCAACTTAAAATATATTGTATACCCTTGTGCCAACTTAAAATATATTGTATACCCTTGTGCCAACTTAAAATATATTGTATACCCTTGTGCCAACTTAACATAAGAATATATTTTATGAGATTATATATGAGATTAGTAATTGTTGGTATATTAGTAAAGTTAGTACACTAGAACATTAATATTCAATGTTCTGCATATGATAATATGTTTCATGCAAAGTTATTGGTTATATCATGCAGGATTATTAATAAAGGTTATATGATTGACTTAAAATTATAGATTCTGATACCCAGTACCGTACTCAAAATCATCCAATCTCTTTCCTTTCGCATTACAATTTCTTTGCATTCCGGTCTGCATTATAATATCCTTACACTCCCATTCACATTACAAAACCTTTATCATTCAGACTGTAATGTTAGGTTACTCCTCATTCAGTGGCTTCAGTCGTATTCTCACTCACTTACTCCATTTAGATCATTCTTTCTCATCCCGTAACATTCTCATCCAGCATTTCCATTTCTGCCAGTGCCTCATCTCATACCAGTATTGGACTTTTAGTCAGACATGCAATCAGTCATACCGGTACTGTACTCTTACCTGGTCATGTCAAACTCTCTGTACCTGGTAGGTAATATGTTCCTATTTCGTCTCACGCTCGTTGTCGTGTTCTCATGTGTCGTGACAGGTTCATCAACTCTACTTTGTGTGTCTCTCACGTTGTGTCTGTTGTTTGCGTCTGAAACACATATGTCTGTAGAGTTCCTATCTATATATCTAGTGGTTGTGGTGTTGTCTGTATTAGTGACTTTTCCATTATTTCTTATGTCAGCGTTTTCACTTGTCATCCGTAAATGACCTCGATTTCGTCTTATCGCTCCATTTTCTGTCTCCACTTCATACGTTCGCTCGTCTAATCTCCTGGTTACAACTCCTCGTTCCCACTACTTCTTGCCTAGTGATGTTGGCTTGATTCGCACCACGTCGCCTTCATCCAATGGTTCCAAAACTCTCGAACCTTTGTCGTAGTACTTCTTGCTTTTGAGATCTTTCAGCATCTTCTTCCGCTTCACTCGCTCCAACATAATTCCTTTCGGCTCCAACAAGTTGCTAGTAGTCGGCAGTAATGTCCTCATACGTCGACCAAAGTTGAGTTGCGCTGGACTCTCTTCCAAATCTTGCATAGGCGTATTTCTGTAGTCTAGAATCGCCAAAAACGGATCTTCTCCACTCTCGACAGCTTTCTTGATTGGTTTCTTCGCCGTCTTGACCGCTGATTTTGCTTTACCTGCTTTTACTGGGGATGATGTGGGCTGCTCGTTCGATGTTCAAAGTCGTACTTCTCCGCGAATTCTTGAAATTCTTCACTACTGAACTGTGGACCATTGTCACTAACTAGTACATTTGGCAGTCCATATCTTGCAAAGTGCACCTTCAACTTCCTGATAACAGCGCTTGATTTGGTGCTTTCCAGGTATTCCACTTCCCAGAAATTACTGAAATAGTCCACTATAACAAGATAGTTGTGACTCTTGATTGTCATAAGGTCTACACCTACTTTCTCCCGTGGTCGGCTGGTTTGCTCATGCGTCATCAGAGGTTCTTTTTGTTGAGCTGTAGAGTATGTGTTACAAATTTCACACTCTGAAATTAATTACTTCATCTCTGCATTCATTCCTGGCCAAAACAAACATTCTCTTGCGCGTCGTATACAACCTTCAACTCCCATATGTGACGAATGTATAGCGGACTTCATCTTCTGATGTAGACTGGTAGGAATTACAACACGTTCTCCCTTGAAGATCAATCCATCTTGAAATGACAGTTCTGCTCGTACATTAAAGTATGGTTTCAGTATGGTCTCTACTTCACTCTTGTCTTCTGGCCATCCTTTGAGAATTACCTCCTTCAATAGTTGCAATGCTTCATCTTCCTCAGTTGCTCGATGGATTTCTTGCAATCGTTCACTTCGGATGGGTATGTAGTCTGTCATGTTGATCTGTTCAAACACCTCTTCCTGCATATCTCTTGTGTTTTGCAGATAAGCTCTTGATAGAGTGTCGGCTAGATACATTTCTTTGCCCTTCTTGTGAACAATCTCGACATCATACTGTAGTATCCTCAACAACATCCCTTGCAGTCTTCTTGGTACACTTGACAACGGCTTTTTTGGATAGCTTCTAGAGGTTTATGGTCACTCTGGATTGTCGTCTTCCTTCCAAAACAATACTGGTGAAACGTGTTCAGTGCAAAGACGATTGCCAAAGTCTCCTTCTCTATCTGCGCATATCGTGTCTCCATGTCAGTCAGTGCTCGACTTGCAAAAGCGATTGGTTTACCCACTTGAAGTAACGCTGCTCCTAAACTTTTTGAGATGCGTCGCATTGAATCTCCAACTTTTGCTCTGGGTTGTAGTACTGTAAGATGGGTGTTTGGGTCATCATCTTCTTGATCCTCTTGAACGCCTCATCATGTTCTCTTGTCCACTTCCACTCGGTGTCCTTATGGGTCAGCTTCCTCATAGGCTCCATGACATCCGATAGACTGGGTACAAATTTACTCAAGTAGTTCACCATTCCAGACAGTCGTCGTACTGCAGTCACATCCTCTGGTGCTTGCATCTTCACGATTGCTTCAATCTTCTTTGGGTCAGCCATCAGACCATCCCGCGAGATCTTGTGACCTAGGAATGTGATCTCTGTACTACCAAGCTCAGTCTTTGCTCTGTTCAGCCTCAGACCCTTTGCTCGGCATCTGTCCAGTAGGTTTCTCAGCTTTGAGTCATGATCCCTTGCAGCTTCTTCATCAGTGTCACCAACTCCAAAGACCAAAATGTCATCAGCAACACAAATTACGCCTTGTAGATCATCCAGAACCAGTTGTAGCTTCTTTTTAAAAAATGTGCTGCTTACATCCAGACCAAAAGGAAGTCTGTTCCACTTGTATCTCCCATACGGTGTTTGAAATGTTGTCAGCTTGCGTGATTCTTCATCCAACACACAGTGCCAGTAGCCATTCTTGAGGTCAAACTTGGAGAAAACTTTGGGTTTTGCAAGGTCAGGCAGAATGTCGTCGATTACCGGTAGAGGGTGCATCTCTCTTATGAGTGCTTTGTTCAGAGCTTGTGGGTCAATGCAAATTCTCAGATCCCCCGACTTCTTGGTTCCTGCTACCATTCGACTTACCCATTCTGTAGGCTCGTCGACCTTAGCAATGACATTTTCCTGCTCCAACTGCTCCAGTTTCTCTTTAACCTTCGACTTGATGCTCAATGGTACTCTACATGAAGGAATTGCAATAGGTTTCACCGACTCATCCACTGTTAGATGAACATTTCCTGGTATCTTGCCAACTTCATCAGCAAATACGTCTTCATAGTCTGTTAGAATGTCATTCATTGCACAGATGTTTTCATAGTTAACTGTGATGAATCCCATCTTCTCAGGCGCTCGCTTACCAAGAATTGGTGTAACAACCTGTTTTACAACAACAAACTCAACAGAATAGTACCTTTGTGGTTGCTTGCAGTTGCAGACATCAATCCTACACTTTCCCAACGGCTGAATTGTAGTAGAGTTCCACATTTGAAGAGTTGACTCACACGGCTGTAGTTCTGCGTCCGGTACCAGATGACTTGGAATGGCATTCACACTTGCCCCGCTGTCGATCTGGAACTTCACTTTATTACCGTTGACCATGAGATTAGCCATTATGTGTTTTCCTCTGGATCCGGTCGATACGTTCATGATGTATGCCCGTCCTCTTGAGTTATCTTCTGAGTCGTCGCTTTCTTCTGTGTGTCCATCTTCTACTGCATGGACTCTGCGCCATGTCTTTTTTTTGCCTCCTGTCGCTGCGCTTCGTGCTGCTTCGCCGGTCGCTGCATTACTTGGACATTTATTGGCATAGTGTCCCGTTTTCTTGCATTTATGGCATTTGGCATCAGTTGCAGGACAGTTCTTCTTACCCCAATAATGTGCTAGACCACGCAAGTCGCACTGCCTGAGGTTAGGCTTAGTCTTTGTTGATTGTGGATTACTCTTCTTGGGTTTTGCACTGAGTTTGTGTAGAGACTCCTGCTTGTCACTTCGAAATGCTGTCATTGATCTCCTTGAAGTTTCATAGGCAGTACACATCTTAAGTACAACATCTAGGGTTAGGCTATCCTCCCTAAAGAATTTTTCCCGAAGTGTATCTTCTTGGCAACCAAAAACAATTTTATCCCTCAGAAGTTCATCTTGAAGTTCTCCATATCCACAGTGTCTTACCAAAGTCTTCAGCCTAGTGATAAAAGATTCCAAGGATTCATCTTTCCTTTGCATGCTATCATGAAAGTTGTATCTCGCCATCAGTTGCTCATCTCTTGGTGAAAAATGCTTGTCAAATTTCCCAATCAAAGTTTTGCATAAGTCAGGGCATTTTCATCTTCTATGCCAAAAGAATCGTAGATATCTAGCAGAATGTCAACAATTTCGCTATTTTAATATTATCACTCTTACCCTTCAGACCGTTGCCAATGATGTAAAGATCGAGTTTCTTCTTGTAACGCCTCCACGCCACTGCTTGCTCAATCTCAGACTTGCAGACGAACAATGGCTGCGAAGTGGATGCCATGACGTCAGTCATATTTTTCGACTTTTTGAGGTTAAATCCAAGGATAACTCACTATTTCAGCTGTAGAATTTGGTCAGCAGTTCTTCATTCACACGTACACTGCTTACCCAGCTGCCACCATGTTGATATGGGTATATACATCGGGTTCTTAATGAGACACACTGGATAGGAGTTCTACATATATTGGGTGAGGCTGATTACATAACAACAAAAGCCTTGTCGTCAAGGGGGGTTTAGGAGGCCATGCCTTGATATCGGCTCGCCTGTAGATTATATATTTAGTTAACAATATTATTACCAATATTGTAACAGCTGGGTATTGTTGCAATTTCTTATGGAAGCAATGCGTACAAGTGGTTCTGAGGTGGTGTTTGTGGTTGGTAGATGGTTGGGGGGAATGGTTGGAATATTTTCCTACCGTGGCATCTCACCATCGCCTTCCAGAAAAAAGTCCCGACCTCTGGGCTGGGGCATGTACTTCTTGAAGGTGTTGGTCCTGATATAAAGCTGAAGATGGTGGAGGAAATAGCACCATATTCTGGCTGTGGTGTTATTTATACCATTAGCGTCTCTATAAACGGTGAGAGGGAGAGGAACATCTGAATGGTGGAGGATGTTAAGGAGTTGTCTGGGGGATGTGATGTTACGGTCTTCATTTTGTACGTGAAGGGATAGCTTTGCCACTTTCATGGTGGGAGATGTGGCTGGAGTAGTGACTGAGGAGGGAATGTTTGAATCCCGAGGGGTAGGGTCAGAGGTCAGGTTGGTAGTGAGGGGGAAGTCCTTAGGTTTATTTATTTTAGGGGGGGGAAACATGGATATGTTTAGAGGGGGAAGGGGAAGAAGTTACTGCGACGTTAAGGGGGGTTTTGTTTGTAGACTGGCGAGGTGGGCTGGAGGCGGCTATGGAAGTTTGGGCAGGTGTATGTGTTGAGGCAGCTGGGTCAGGTACAGGTGCAGAAGTAGGCGTGCGGCTGGTGGGCGTGGCGACTGGCTGCACAGGTATGGTTGGAGATGGTGGTACAGGTGCGGAGGCAGGCGTGGCGGTGGTGGGCGTGGTGACTGGCTGCACAGGTGGGGTTGGAGTGGGTGCTCGTCTCCTAGCAGGGGTTGCTGGTTCCCATCGCCGGGGTTTGGTGATGCGGCGGCCGTACCGGGAATACACAGGCTGGGAGATAGGAGGTGGTGAAGGGGTTAATGGAGGAGATGTGAGGAAACGGGGTTTTCTGAGTTTGGAGTGGGAAGGGGGTTGGGGTTTAGGATGAGGTTTGGGTTTGGCAGAGGAAGGAGTGGGAAGAGAAATAGGGAGGATGGGGGGCGTAGGGGGTGGAAGGTTAGGATTGGAATTTTGGATGTGTAGATAGGGGTGGTGATCTGGGTTGGGGAGAGGGGGTATACATACATTCATACATAAAATGTTAAGACTGAGTGTTCCACACATACGTGCAGTTTCACTCTCTTGTCCTAATGGCGGCGTTCCAGGCAACCCTGTTAAGGGCTGCTTCACTTGTCAAGTTCTTGGATTTGAGATCGGCACGTATAGTCCGATCCCAGGTCTTCCTCGGTCCACCCCTTGGTGCAGCTCCCTCCACAATCACAGACCTGCATTTTTTCACCCAATTTTGTTCATCCATTCTCTCCACATGTCCATACCATCCCAGTCTACTTGTACGCATCACCTCGCTAATACTCTTTATACCTAAACGTCTCCTCAGCTCAACATTTGTTATTCTATCCTGTAGCCTGGCCCCACACATCCATCTCACCATTCTCATCTCATTACGTTCCATTCTGTTGACATCCTCTACTTTAAGGGCCCATGTTTCTGAGGCATACGTCATTGCACTTCTAACACATGAAGCATACACCTTTCCCTTCAGGGGGAGAGGCATTCTTTTCATGGTCAGGATTGGCAGTAGTTCTCTGAACTTCCCCCAGCCACATCTAATTCTAGCAACAGTGGCAGCCTCGGCCCCACCACCAGCCCCACCACCGGCAGAGATGGTATCTCCTAGGTAACAAAACTTGTTCACCAGCTCCAATGACTCATCTCCAAAATTCACAGCCACAGGATCATCACTTAACGCAAGCTCGCCTTTGCACACTACGCACTCAAATTTCTCTATTTCTGACTTATCCTTCGGCAGGGGTCCCTTTATTCTACTACAGCGCTTACTTTCATGGTGTACCCAACATCGACAGATGCTACATTGAATTGAGTTAACGCCCACACCCTTTCCACACACTGCACATGGGTATGCACCGCTCTTTTCCACATTGTCTTGTCTCAATCTACAATGCATAACCTTGGTTTTGTTAATATTGACTCTTAAACCCTTGCTCGCCATGCCCTCTCTCCATTCTCTGAATTTGGCCTCAGCATCTTGCATACTGTCAGCTATTAGGACTAAATCGTCTGCATAAAACAGTTCCAACGGGAGTCCGCCTCTAAAAACTCTAGACAGTGCCTCCAGGACCATAATAAAGAGGAGTGGGCTTAACACTGAACCCTGATGGACTCCAACACGGACTGCAAACTCATCACTCAGTACACCCTTCACCCTCACCGCACTTCGGGAATCCTCATACATCTTCATTATCACACGCACCAGCCACTCTTCCACACCAAGTTTCCTCATAGCCCACTGCACAACATCTCTAGGCACCCTATCAAAGGCCTTCTCCAGGTCTACAAACACAAAGTAAAGATCCCTTCCTTTTAGTAAGTATCTTTCCTGTATCTGTTTGACTATGAAGATAGCATCGGTTGTACCCCGTCTTGGCATAAAACCAAACTGCATATCATCAATGGAGATGCTTTGCCTGATCAAACCCTCAAAGACTCTCTCACAGACCTTCATGATTTGGTCAAGCATTTTCAGGCCCCTATAATATCCTCTATGTAGCGCATCCCCCTTTCCTTTGTATATATTTATTATTACACTTGTGAGCCAATCCTCTGGGATTTTCTCATCTTTAATAATGGTGTTTATCAACTCAGTAACTAAGTTGACACCAGTCTCCCCTGAGGCTTTTATCATCTCAGCAACAATGTCAGAGCACCCTGGATCTTTACCGTCCTTCATTTTATTGATTGCGTCGCTTACTACAGCTGGTGCTATCAAAGGAGGGAGTCCAGATATTGGTTTTTCGATACTAAGCTGTTCCTTATCCAATTCAAACTCTACATTTAGCAATCGTTCATAGTGTGCCTTCCATGCTTCTCTGATTTCATTTTCTGCATACACAATCTTCCCATTATCGTTTCTAACACACTGTTCACCTATAATATCCCTACTGTCATTTTTAACTCGCCTAGCGAGTCCCATTGGGATTGTCAGTGTTACACACTTGTTCGAGGACCAGGTCCTTAATGCCTTTTTTTTTTTTTTTTTTTTTTTTTTTTAACCCTCTCACGTTCTTGACGCAATTTTGAGCCTATTAGGGATACTTTAAAGCCTTTGTTACCATCAGGGGTATTTAAAAACCTTTAGTTTAGTTACTTCAACTTCTGCAGTTGTCTTTGAGTTAGCTATGGGCAGAAATCTAATTTTGGAGAGGTAATTATAAGAGTGAGAGAACTCTATTTATTATTGCTAATCTGGCAACCTCTGCGCCATAAAAACTTGAAAGGGGCATACCACCGTTTGAGGTGGGTTATTAAAAAACGGTCTGAAACTAATGACAATTTTACTGTACACTCACTCACATGTATGCTACAAACTGCCAATCTTTCAAGACTATACATCTAAAACAAATGGACAAACAAAATATATTTCCATCCTTGCATGGGTCTTACTAAATGCATTATAGCGCCAAAACTGTTACTCTTAGGACAAATACAAAAATGCAGATAGACAGCCAAAAGGATTGTGTACAAAATGGTAGATAGAAATTTGCAATAATTTCCTTTCTATACCCGCAAAACACTGCATGAACTTACTAAATTTGACTGTACACAATTATCATATATTCAAAATATCAGGAAATGTTAGATTATGACATATATTATAAAGTAAATCTACCAGGTTTTAGACAATTTAAAGAGCTTTAATTTGAGGCCAATATGATTAAAATTGGATAACTCAGTTACGAGTTACAATGGAAAATATGTGAATAAATTACTTCCGAGATAATCGCCCATAAAGTTGAGGGAGGGAGGTAAACGCGACCTACATAAAGTTTTTGTTTTTAATCAATTAACCCCTACTGTACCGGCGACGTCTTTTATATTTGATGTAAGCTATATTTAGACGGTTTTATGAAGGATATAAGTTTGCTAAAAGGAGTAATTGAGATATGTAGCCTTCTAATGGGTAGATGTCCTTCCTAAACTGAATAAAATCATCTAATAGTTGCCAGAATATGATGAAAAGGATGTCGCCGGTATTGCACGGGTTAAACATACTTAAAATGCGAATATCACTTTAATACTTTACCAGAGTGTTGCCAAATGATGGTCAAATGTTTTTCCCACCTCCAACTCAAACCGGGAAAATTTGAACTTTTTCACTACCAAACCGTGTGATAGGCCCTTTCGGTGTATGTGGAGGAAGAGGAGAGGGGAGGGATGAGGGCTAGGCAGGGTAGGTTGAGTTAGAATTGGAATGGTTTGGATAGGAGGATTAGGAAGGGATAGGGTAGGGAGAAGTGTGAACCCAGGTGGGGCTGAGAGGGCACGAGTGATGGGGGGAAGGGATGTAGGATAGTTAGTTGGGGTTGGATTAGGTGGAGGGGTAGGTAGGGGACATTTTGGTTTGGGGATGGGAAGAGGGGTAATGAGGGGTTTGGTTGGCTCTGCATTGTGGTAGGTAAAGGGTCGAGATTAGTTGTGGGGCATGAAACATTGTTCAGCCAACATAGTGGTGTTATCGTCGAGAGGTTGGAAGCGGCGTACATAAAGGTTTCTATATGTGCGTGATTCCCCATAATAGTTGATCGTGACTTGATAGCAATTTGGTACTGTCAGTATTTCAAAGGGACCCTTAAATCTTGGTTATAATTTTGATGGTACAGGAAGTTGGGCTACATCACAAGGTCGCCGACGTGGTGTGGGTTGATTTTTGGAGTTTCATCGGGTTTCAGATCCTAGAGATACTGGAGTTGTCTTAATCTGTTGCGTGAGGTCAGGTGAGGGTTCTGATGGGACTGACAGGTGTCGTAGAGGGAGTAGTAGTGGTGGTTCCTCAAATATTCGTTTGTGAGGCGTTATGCCATCCTCACAAGTACAGGTGTTTATCCCCCATTGTACAATTCGAACCTGACTTGGCCAATCTGTCGAATTCATTTGTTGCAGCCGGGTTCTGATTTGATTAGCGGTGGTTCTGTGGCTGCGCTCGCAGATTGAGTTACCTTGGGGCCATTAAGGGGAGGAATGGCTGATCTTATAGCCGAAAGTCTGGGAGATTTGCGTCCAGACATGACCTGTAAATTTGGGGGCATTATCCGAATGTACGACTTGAGGAAGACCAAAGTAGGGGAACACATGTTGCAGGAGGGCCTCGGCAACAGCAAAAGCGGAGTGTTCTTTGGCTGGGCAGGCAATGACGTATTTTGAGTATATATCAACAAATGTTATTATGTACCTGTATTCTTTGACCCCATCCATTGATCCCATGACGTTGACAGCTAGGAGTTTCCATGGTTTGGATGCAATGAGTTTGCCTGATGTTCTTGGGGTTCTGGTTTTGTCTTTTCCTAGGGCACAGGCGCTGCAAGCTTCTGTAATCATTTTGGCGGTAACGTAGGTTTTTGGCGTCCAATAAATATCTTGAAATGTGGTAACTAGTTTCTTTTGCCCTAGATGGATGCCATTATGTGAGTGTAAGGATTACATAACGTCGATGGCGGTGATGGGACTGATAACAATCTTGTCATCTGTGGTGTACAGGTTGTCTCCTTTCCTCTCTAGTTGGTCTAACACGCTTTGTGGGATCCAGTCAGGTTTTTTCTTACTTTGATGGGCTTGAAGAAATTGTTGTTGGTCTTGGTCGGTAGAGTCTTGGTGGTGGATTGTTCGAATTGGTGCTGAGGTGGAAGTGGGTTGCAGGGGTAATCTGGATAGTGCATCGGCATTGGTGTAAAGCTTTCCTGGCCTGTATACGATCTCAAAGTTGAATTCTTCAAGTGACTCTCACCATCTGAGAGTTAAGGCATTTTTAGTATCAGACTTTCTGAGCCACTGCAAGAGTTGGTGGTCGGAAATGATGGTGACTTTGACCCCTGCCAGATATGCTTTAAAATGTTGGAGTGCCCAAATAGTGCCCAAGCAATCTCGTTTAGCTACAGGGTAGTTGATTTTGGCAGGGTTGAGAGTTCTGCTGGCACAGGCTGCCAGGCAATGATATGTTACCTGCCTTCCTGGGTTTGGGCTAGGACGGCACCAATTCCGAATAGAGAGACGTCAGTGTAGAGTCGGAACGGCTTGGTGTATTCCGGGAAGGAGACGACTGGTGCAGCTACCAGTAAGTCTTTTAAGGTATAGAATGCCTGTAATTGTTGTGTTGTCCATAGGAAGGGTTCCTCTTTTTTGGTCAAGTCGTATAGGGGTTTTGCTATTGTGGCGAAGTTCTTAACGAAGCGCCTGCAGTAAGCTGCCAACCCTATGAAAGCACGAACTCCTTTCACATTGTTGGGGGGTGTGATGGCACTTATTGCTTGTAGTTTGGACGGGTCTGGTGAAATTCCGGCTTCAGAGACAATGTGGCCAAGATATTTGACTTCTTTCTGAGCCATGGTGCATTTTGAAGGTTTTAGCTTAAGGTGGGGTCACGGATTCTTTGGAACACTTGGCGGAGGCGTTGAAGATTTTCAGACCAAGTATTACCGAATACAATTATATCGTCCAGGTAAGCAAGGCAAGTTTCCCAGGTGAGTCCTTGTAGTATGGATTCCATCAGTCTGGAAAAGGTGGCGGGTCCATTGCACAATCCCTTAACTGGTGGAGAAAGCCGTTTTCTCTTGATGTTCTGGAATGATGGGGACTTGCCAATATCCTGCCTGTAAATCGAGGGTGGTGAACCATCTAGCTCCAAATAAGGAGTCTAGTGAATCATCGATGCGAGGTTGTGGTGTGGCATTTTTTATGGTGACGTCGTTGAGTTGGCAGTAGTCGATGCAGAATCTGGTGGACCCATCTTTCTTTCTCACAAGTACTACTGGAGAAGACCATGGACTAGTTGAAGGGCGAATTACACCTGTGACCATCATATCTTGTACTTGGGTTTCCTCCTCTTGACGTTGGATGGGGTTTTATCGTCAGATAGGTTGGCGGATAGGAGGCCCTATGGTGTGGATAGGGTGGTTGAGTACTTGAGTCTTACCAACATCTCTGGCTGATGTGGCGATGATGTCTTGGAATGAAGTCATTAAGCTCTGTAGATCTTGTTTTTGTTGGTTGGTTAATTGTGAGGGAATCTCGGGGAACTTAGGGATTGGAACAGAGGCTTCATTATCAGGTATGGATAGTTCATCATCGTGGGTTTCTAATTCACCTATTGTTAATCCCTTTGGCAAAGTGAGGGGGTGATCAGATATGTTGGCAATCTTTACTTTATTTAAATTCTCGGGCATGATAGTGGGAGCGGTGAAGCAATCCCTATCAAAGGGACTCTGGAGACTGGGGGTTGGAATTAATTCACCAGATAAAGTGGGCAAGATAGAGATCCACTGTTCATGGTGAGGGGGCAGCGTAACAGTTTTGGTTAAGATAGCCTGAGAGGTTCTGATGGTGCGAACAGGTTGAATGATTTTAGATTCGCTGACTGGGTTTTTTTCTTTTTTTTTTTTTGAGTGATTTGGGGTCAAAAGTTAGCACTCTGTTTACACAATCGATGGTTGTACGTAGTGAGGTCAGTAAATCAAACCTAAAGTACCAGTCATAATTTGTTTCAGCAGATGGGAAGATCATGAATGGATGATGATGACCTTGATCTCGGGTATAGGAAGCTACGTAAAAGGGAGCTGTTTATCCTCTGTTTGGAATAATGCCATCGTTTGCGTCAATTAATACAATAGAGGAGGGTTGGAGAGGCCCAAAAGTGGACTTGTACCTGGTAAAGTATGGTGAGAAAAGACACAAACGGGATGCGCCCGTGTCAATCAAAAGTCTAGATTTAACACCTTGAATAGTAAGATGATTATAAATGGGGTATTTTCCTGTACTTGAGATTGTCCCATCACGAGCCCTCGCCAGTTTGACGACAGGTGGGCGGGGGCGGATTAAAAACCCGGATTATCTTGCATGTTAGATGACTCCTCCAGTACCACTGTGTCTTCTGGTAGTCCTTCTTCTGTGGTGGCGGCGATCCCTGCAGATCCATCTTCTGTGATGGTGGCAACACGTGGTTTAATCCAGGGGATCTGGCCCCAAAACTGAGGAAGTTTGTAACGACGGTTGACTAACTCGATGAATGACTTCTTGAGGGAGGACAGAGGGCACTTGGGGGTACAGGGTTTCCAATCTGAGGGCCTGACCTGGGCCCAATCTTCCATCTTGTCTGCAGAACGATGACAGGAAGCAAGTGCAGAAGTGGCAGAAGAGTGTTGAGGTTGGGTGATGGATCGACTTATCGTGGCAATTTTGTCCTTTTTATGGCTTTTCTGAAGTGCCAGGATTCGCCGGATAATTGGTAAGTCCTCGTCATACCCCTTTGGTTCTATGATGGCAAAATGATCCCTTACTGATGCTGGTAATACACGAAGTAGAGCACCAAACGTGTTCTCTTTTCTTGCGGCTGCCGATTCACTTGGGAAAGCTGTAACTACTAGCTGGTTCAGCTGGCTAATGGTAGCATCGAGATTTCCTGAAAACTGAAATCTGTGAAACTGCTGGTTTGCAATACTTTTTCCGAGAGACGGGCTCATGGCACTCTTGGTATACTATTCAAATTGAGCCCAGGTCAAATTGGGGGTGTCACGCACATAACCGGAAACGAGGGACATATGCCGTCCCAACTTCATTACTACCGTGTGAATCTTTGAAGTTTTGTCATCTTTAAACACAATGTCAAGCACGGGCTTGACCACTTCGAGATAGGTGTTAATATCACGGTCCTCTGGCTTGAAATTAATAATTTCAAATGATTTCCCGGCCATGATGCTTGTGTATTGAATATACTGAGTGAAATATAGAAACGAAGGATGTCTTTCCGAGTTGAGACACCGCTGCCACCAGTGTTATGCCACATTTTCAATTAAACGTGAGACAATCTGATTGCGATTTCCAACTTAGGAATCAGCGCTAATCATCAACTTAAGTAGGCCTACCTCTCCGCTGGGTAAAGACTAGCCTTAGCTCTATAAATCTACACTCTAGTAATAAGCAATGGACACAAAATACATATGAAAGGTTTTAACAGGTTTTATTCCTTAATAGCTAGGGTACAATCTCAATATGTCTCTGGAAAAGTAAACATAACATTCATGTATAGAGAATAATAATATTACAATTGAACATATGAATAATAACACAGAGAGGATAAGTCTCATATCACAATAAATAAAGTCCTGATACACGCTCTCAAATATGGCTTGGGAATGAGTAAATAATAGTTACTACGAGGTTATAAGCGTAGCACTGATAAGTATTGACAATAGGACAGTATATGAATTCTAAACGAACAATAAGTCAAAGTGATTTGAATAAGTATTTAAACTGAAATAACTCAAAGAGTAATAAATATGAATTATTGATTCATAAACTTGTAATAAATATAATAGTCAGAAATGCGTGACTGAGGAGCAATTACTCGTGACTTGAACTATCACTATTGGACTTGTACCCGGATGACACGTAGCGTATAAACTAAGGACTGAGTAAACATTCAAGTTGACGTGTAAATGTAGGTATTTATAACCGGATGAACCTTTGTATATTTCCACATTAATAAATACAGGAACCTATATCCGAAAAAGTATATAAACGTTTTCCGCACAATAGATATGTGTATTGTTCTCCTGAAGCAGAGCAACAAATAATAAACAAAGAAGGGAAAAATGGAAAATCTTCTTTTATTTATGTTAACACTTAGTGAACCTTATCATACCTCAGTTTAGACGCTCACAACAATCATCATTACCATTACGAACAAAAGAAACACTTAAAGGATTTAGTAGAGAGAATAGGCACTGGTAGAGCAACATTGGAGCACACTGGTGTAGGTCTAGTTGTCCTGGTTCTTGACTACAGGGCCTGGGATTTCACACTTCCCAGGTAGGCTCGGGCCCAAATAACTTTAGGGCACGGTCATCTCTCTCACTCTCTCTTCTCTTGACTCGGCACAACGCACTTGTTCACGATTCACGCTGAACCTGGAGGATGACAATAAAGGATCCCCTACACTGGGTATACTTAAGGTATTACCAGGCGTAAGTGGACAATGTGAAAACAAGCTATCCAGAACCTCAAATTTAGGCTAGACAAGGTTAACTATATTTGCATCGAAAGTACTGGAGTCACCTAATGTGCTCGAATCAAAAGGGGTCACAGCCAAGAAATCTATCTTGTCCCCGTCTGGGAATACCAAGTCACGAGAAAGACTTGAGAGGCTGCTCTGTGCAAGAGCTGGGGTTTCAATTGAAGACGCACATATAGAGACATTTTCAATCGAACTATCTACTAGCCTCCTTATGGATGGATGACCACTAGTAAATAAAGAATGAAGTTCCTCACCAAAATCTTTACCTTTTGTTACTTCTAGTTCTGAATCCAAAATGGTGGTGAAGTCTGAGGGCTGAAGGCTTACTTTGCTTAGGCTCAACGCACATAGTAACTCTGATTTTGGCGGCACTTTGGGCGCCCGGTTTCGGGGCAAGAGACTCTGGCTTTGGTTTCTGTTAGGGAGCCGGTCACATTAAGATTGGATTTTACTTGGGGATTATATGAGGAGGATGTAGGCATTGTTGGCAGTTGAAGATTTGGTTGGTATTTGCTTTGAGGGAGATTTAGACCTGATGGGTGAGGTGGTTCTATTAATATTTGGTTATTCATTTCCTCATTATTGGCATGGTTACTGTGATTTATTATTTGCTTGGAATGGTTAAATTCTATCTATCTATCTATTGCCTGGCGCCGTGATCCCCGAAGGGGTGGCCACGAACGAACCGTCCTTCATATTTCTTCATATTTCCTTTCCTTTGATTATTATATAACACAGGGGCACACTGAAGGGGTTGATCTCGTATTTCCATAGTGTTGGTGGAGTCCTTGGTGTTCATGTGCGTGTCTTGGCAGCTATCGCACTTTCCGCTCCGACTTGCGTTTTCCTTCTTCGGTCCTGGTTGGTTATTGTAGTTAGCCTTGCTAACTCCGTTTTCCTTCATTTCCCGTCTCCTGTTGTTGTGATTGGATCTTGGGAGTCGCTGGGAAT
Source organism: Paralithodes platypus (assembly GCA_032716605.1). Classification (NCBI taxonomy): domain Eukaryota; kingdom Metazoa; phylum Arthropoda; class Malacostraca; order Decapoda; family Lithodidae; genus Paralithodes; species Paralithodes platypus. Next base: position 56,776,726 of record CM064498.1, on the reverse strand, counting down.
TGTTGCAAGCTCTTATGGAAGCAACGCGTACTAGTGGTTCTGAGGTGGTGGTTGTGGTTGGTAGATGGTTGGAATATTTTCCTCCCGTGGCATATCAGCAAGTACAATAGAGTATAGCCAATTAAGGTAAGACAGGTGTGTACAGTACCAAATAACGACTTGTATTGGTTATGTATTCCGTATCTCCCCAAAGGCCGTAATGTTGTTCTTGCTGTTTGTTACCCCTAATAGATCCGACTAGACACATATAGCAAGGGTACTAGACACATATAGCAAGGGTACTAGACCATCTCAATATTAGATGGAAAACACACACACACACACACACACACAAATACACACTCACATACACACACTCTCTCTCCCTCTCCCCCCACCCCCCGGTCTCTCTCTCTCTCTCTCTCGCTGTCTGTGTGTGCATGTGTTTGGTTGTTTATGTGTATGAAGGAGACAAAAGGCAGGCTGCCTGTAACGAGTGTCTACCCCAAAAACGAAAGAGTGACAGAGAGCCAAAATCAAGGGACGTTGGGGTCAGAATGCCTCGACACACGCAGTTCAAAGCAATATAAGTCACAGGATGAAGGACAGATTGATTGTTGGAGAGAGTGTGTGTGTCTGAGGGGCGCGAACAAAAACTCACCGAACATAAACATACTGGACATAACACACCGGACACAAACATACTGGACATAAACATACTGGACATAACACACCGGACACAAACACACTGGACATAAACACACCGGACATAAACACACTGGACATAAACATACTGGACATAACATACCGGACATAAACACACTGGACATAAACATACTGGACATAACACACCGGACACAAACACACTGGACATAAACACACCGGACATAAACACACTGGACATAAACACACTGGACATAAACACACTGGACATAAACACACTGGACATAAACACACTGGACATAAACACACCGGACATAAACACACTGGACATAAACACACCGGACATAAACACACTGGACATAAACATACTGGACATAAACACACTGGACATAAACACACCGGACATAAACACACTAGACATAAACACACCGGACATAAACACACTGTAAATAAACACACTGGACATAAACACACCGGACATAAACACACTGGACATAAACACACTGGACATAAACACACTGGACATAAACATACTGGACATAAACACACTGGACATAAACACACTGGACATAAACACACCGGGCATAAACATACTGGACATAAACAAACCGGACATAAACACACTGGACATAAACACACTGGACATAAGCACACTGGACATAAACACACTGGACATAAACACACTGGACATAAACACACTGGACATAAACACACTGGACATAAACACACCGGACATAAACACACTGGACATAAACACACCGGACATAAACATACTGGACATAAACACACTGGACATAAACACACTGGACATAAACACACTGGACATAAACACACCGGACATAAACACACCGGGCATAAACACACCGGACATAAACACACTGGACATAAACATACTGGACATAAACACACCGGACATAAACACACCGGGCTTAAACACACCGGACATAAACACACTGGACATAAACACACTGGCCATAAACACACTGGACATAAACACACCGGGCATAAACACACCGGACATAAACACACTGGACATAAACACACTGGACATAAACACACTGGACATAAACATACTGGACATAAACACACTGGACATAAACACACTGGACATAAACACACCGGGCATAAACACACTGGACATAAACACACTGGACATAAACACACTGGACATAAACACACCGGGCATAAACACACTGGACATAATCACACCGGAGATAAACACACCAGACATAAACACACTGGACATAAACACACTGGACATAAACATACTGGACATAAACACACCGGGCATAAACACACTGGACATAAACACACTGGGCATAAACACACTGGACATAAACACAACGGACATAAACACACTGGACATAAACACACTGGACATAAACACACTGGATATAAACACATCGGACATAAACACACTGGACATAAACACACCGGACATAAACACACTGGACATAAACATACTGGACATAAACACACTGGACATAAACACACCGGACATAAACACACCGGACATAAACACACTGGACATAAACACACCGGACATAAACACACTGGACATAAACACACTGGACATAAACACACTGGACATAATCACACCGGACATAAACACACCGGACATAAACACACTGGACATAAACATACTGGACATAAACACACCGGACATAATCACACCGGACATAAACACACCAGACATAAACACACTGGACATAAACACACCGGACATAAACACACTGGACATAAACACACTGGACATAAACACACTGGACATAAACACACTGGACATAATCACACCGGACATAAACACACTGGACATAATTACACCGGACATAAACACACTGGACATAAACACACTGGACATAAACACACCGGACATAAACACACTGGACATAAACACACCGGACATAATCACACCGGACATAAACACACTGGACGTAAACACACTGGACATAAACACACCAGACATAAACACACTGGACATAAACACACGGGACATAAACATACTGGACATAAACACACTGGACATAATCACACCGGACATAAACACACCGGACATAAACACACTGGACATAAACACACCGGACATAAACACACCGGACATAAACACACTGGACATAAACACACTGGACATAAACACACCGGACATAATCACACCGGACATAAACACACCGGACATAAACACACTGGACATAAACACACTGGACATAAACATACTGGACATATACACACTGGACATAAACACACCGGACATAATCACACCGGACATAAACACACCGGACATAAACACACTGGACATAAACACACTGGACATAAACACACTGGACATAAAAACACTGGACATAAACAAACTGGACATAAACACACCGAACATAAACACACTGGACATAAACACACTGGACATAAACACACTGGACATAAACACACTGGACATAAACACACTGGACATAAACACACTGAACATAAACATACTGGACATAAACACACTGGACATAAACACACTGGACATAAACACACTGGACATAAACACACTGGACATAAACACACCGAACATAAACACACTGGACATAAACACACTGGACATAAACACACCGAACATAAACACACTGGACATACACACACTGGACATAAACACACTGGACATAAACACACCGAACATAAACACACTGGACATAATCACACCGGACATAAACACACCGGACATAAACACACCGGACATAAACACACTGGACGTAAACACAGTGGACATAAACACACTGGACATAATCACACCGGACATAAACACACCGGACATAAACACACTGGAGATAAACACACCGGACATAAACACACTGGACATAAACACACTGGACATAAACACACTGGACATAAACACACCGGACATAATCACACCGGACATAAACACACCGGACATAAACACACTGGACATAAACACACTGGACATAAACATACTGGACATATACACACTGGACATAAACACACCGGACATAATCACACCGGACATAAACACACCGGACATAAACACACTGGACATAAACACACTGGACATAAACACACTGGACATAAACAAACTGGACATAAACACACCAAACATAAACACACTGGACATAAACACACTGGACATAAACACACTGGACATAAACACACTGGACATAAACACACTGGACATAAACACAATGAACATAAACATACTGGACATAAACACACTGGACATAAACACACTGGACATAAACACACTGGACATAAACACACTGGACATAAACACACCGAACATAAACACACTGGACATAAACACACTGGACATAAACACACTGGACATAAACACACCGAACATAAACACACTGGACATAATCACACCGGACATAAACACACCGGACATAAACACACTGGACATAAACACACTGGACATAAACACACTGGACATAAACACACTGGACATAAACATACTGGACATAAACACACTGGACATAAACACACCGAACATACACACACTGGACATAAACACACTGGACATAAACACACTGGACATAAACACACTGGACATAAACACACTGGACATAAACACACCGAACATAAACACACCGGACATAAACACACTGATTAAAATGTCTGATGGTGATATGGTCCTCCCTCAGATCCGGCCTGGGACATTCCAAGGGTTCCTGGTGTTGGAGGAACTAAACTTGGATGGTAACGGTTTGGTCACCATACCCACGGAAGTCCTGCTACCATCGCTCAAGGTTAGTTGCCGCCGCTTATTATAATTAGTCCAACAATCTTTACCACTAACCTCTTATAATAACTCAAACAGGACTAGAGAAATCGAGCTGGCATTTCTACCATTAGAGGAGAGTCGGGCAGGAATCAGAAGTGGATACTGTTTTGGTTACTGTAATGGTTTAGGTGCTTATGTTCTGGCTGTGGTGTCCCGAGTTTGAATCCCTAGAAGACCACATGTTTTTCGTAATTTATTCAAATGCATTGGGGTTTGTAATGGAGGATTAATGTTTAGAACGGGGTGGAAATTTACAACCCATTTTCTGTAAACCTATTAATTTTGAGTTACAGAGGTTAGGGTTCACGATTTCTGCCCTGTTCTTTGCTTTCTGATATACGCTCTAGCAATTGTCGAGTTACAGGAAGTTAGCGTATCAAGCTTAGTGTTCTAGCTTAGTTATAGTGACTAGACTATAGTAACCGATGGACCAGATCCCCAATATATCACACATACCGGTACCCCCCAAAAGGAACAAACCTTAAACTTAATCTCGGATATACGTCTTTAAGGGGGGATGGCCCGGTTTTTCTGGTACTCCTTCTCCTTTGTGTTTAACCCCATTAGTTTTAAGATTTTAAGATGTTTGCCCCATTAGTTTCTCGATTTTAAGACTTTACACCCCATTTCTTTGTCAATATTAAGACCTTTCGTGCCATTTGGGTGTCGATTTTTTCCTGGCGAACGATAGCGATATACTGAAGGGGGTCTAGGGAGTATTTTGTACAGGTTATTGGAGTTCTAGGGAGGAAGCTAAACAAATACTTAGAAGATCCATAAATGAGCAAATATATACGACCATCCCCCTTAAGTAATACGGAACTATATAACCAAGGTTGTCCTATATAATAATAATATATACGACCATCCCCCTTAAGTAATACGGAACTATATAACCAAGGTTGTCCTATATAATAATAATATATACGACCATCCCCCCTTAAGTAATACGGAACTATATAACCAAGGTTGTCCTATATAATAATAATATATACGACCATCCCCCCTTAAGTAATACGGAACTATATAACCAAGGTTGTCCTATATAATAATAATCCCATCCATAATAAATCTATAGCTTGTATATACAGTAACTCATGTTAGTTATATAAGCCCTCACTGACGCTACCCATAATGATCATCCCCCTCCCCCTCATATATGGACCTCACAGCACTGGGATGGTTTTCCTGGCCCCGTTCTCCCTCGTATTTAGCCACATTATCTAAGACGTTCGCCCCATTAGTTTTTTTTTTCTCGATTTAATAACCTTTCGTCACATTTTTATATCAATATCAAGACCTTTCGTGCCATTTAAGTGTAGATGTTTTCTTGGCGAGCGATAGCGAGCCTGTAATTTTAAGAGAAACCGGCCTTCGCCCAGGAAATGTTTGTATCGAAAACTTATAAATTTATCTAGGGAGTGTTTTTTTAAGTTTGATGAAGGTCTAGAGAGGAAACTAAAAAAATAGTGAATATATAAATAAATAGACCCCCCAAATAAGCACTGTTGGGTTAAACTAGTTATACATGTTTTGTTCTAGTGGTTGTAAGTTGTGATATATAATGGTTCCGGGTATAGTGGTTGTAAGTTGTGATATATAATGGTTCCGGGTATAGTGGTTGTAAGTTGTGATATATAATGGTTCCGGGTATAGTGGTTGTAAGTTGTGATATATAATGGTTCCGGGTATAGTTTATGTAAGTTGTGATATATAATGGTTCCGGGTATAGTGGTTGTAAGTTGTGATATATAATGGTTCCGGGTATAGTTTATGTAAGTTGTGATATATAATGGTTCCGGGTATAGTTTATGTCACAAGGTGCAGGACTGAACCATGGTGTAGTAGGCATTATTGTGCTTGGCTCACAACTAAGAGGACCCGGGTTCCAGCCCAGGCAGATGGAGATACCAGGAACTTGGAGTCAAGGGGGAGATGGGTCGTTTTTATTTGCTCATTTGTGTATCTTTTTATTATTTTATTAGTTTCCACCCTAGACCTCCATCAAGCTTAAAAATCACCTGCCCAAGACCCTCCTGTGTACATTTTTCGATAGAAAAATTTCCCGGCCAAAGGCCGGTCTCTCTTAAATTACAGGCCTGCTATCGCTTGCCAGGAAAACTAGACACCTAAATTACACGAAAATTCTTAATATTGACAAACAAAAAATAGGGCGAAATGTCTTAAAATCGGCAAACTAAGGGCCAAACGTCATAAAATCTGAAAACTAATGATGCTAAACATGAGGAAGAAGGTGGCCCATGTCCCCTTAACGCCAAGGTATTGGTGGTGTGTTAGCTGTGATATTAAGCGTTCTCAAGGTGATGGCGCTTATCTTGTTATTCACTCACTTGTTGGTCAAAGGGAATCCACGCAATGCGAGCTAAGCTCATTATTATCGCGCCTCCTTAACTGGGAATGTATTGCGTGAAATGCTTGTTAAGTGTTTATGTATCGTTGGAATGGCTGAGGATGTGTGTGTAGTCTGTATTTTAGCCAATTGGCGACATCTGGAAACGAAGGCTTAGGGTTAATCTGTACGGTACCATTCTCACTACGGTACCAGTCTCACCCGAAGGCTTAGGTTGACCAGTACGATACCCATCTCACCTTGTAACCGATCACCAACCCCAGATGGAACGTCACAACTTCGTCCACTTATACCAGGTTCCTATTTATACTGCTAGGTGAACAGAGGCTACACCGTTAGGAGACTTGCCCAAATGTCTCTTCCCCGCCCGGGTCTCGAACTCGGGACCTTCTGGTTGTGAGCCAGACGCGCTATCTGTTACGCCACGGGGAGGTGTGTTTACCATTCAACTACGGTGGGCGCTAGTAAGTCATGACCCACCTCTTATTACATTTGGTTCGCTCTGTGGTGTATTAATGTCCGTCAGATGTTTAATAAGGTGGCAAGTGTAGGATTATGGTTGTATATCTCACTCGAAACGAATAAATCAAGTTTTAGATATTGCTGATACCAATTATTGATCAAAATATAATTGATGCCAAGACATCACTTATTAGGCCGACTGTACAGCCACGCGCTACACCACTATGGTCTTGAAATAGAGTGTGTAAGTTCTGTATCAGATATCCTGGGTTCGAAACCTGGGAGGACCACACGCTTTCATTAATTTCATTGGGGGGGGGGGGTGTTAAGAACGATTTTTAAAATTTAGTCTGTTTTTTTCAACTGACAGTAAATTGCAAAGTTCCCATCAAGATTTGTCAGTTATGTTGAAGATTCTGTAGTGAAATATGGTATTAAATATATAAACATGGTCATAATATGAGACATAGTAGTTTCATATTGTTCCATTAAGTATCGAGATATTAGCTGCTAAGGGATTCAATTTATCGTCAGCTGAAAAGAAACCGAGTATAGTATATATCAATCCAAGGCCCTCTCCCGCCTACTACTACCCAACTCTGTCAGCAAAGAAACCGAGTATAGTATATATCAATCCAAGGCCCTCTCCCGCCTACTACTACCCAACTCTGTCAGCAAAGAAACCGAGTATAGTATATCAATCCAAGGCCCTCTCCCGCCTACTACTACCCAACTCTGTCAGCAAAGAAACCGAGTATAGTATATATCAATCCAAGGCCCTCTCCCGCCTACTACTACCCAACTCTGTCAGCAAAGAAACCGAGTATAGTATATATCAATCCAAGGCCCTCTCCCGCCTACTACTACCCAACTCTGTCAGCAAAGAAACCGAGTATAGTATATATCAATCCAAGGCCCTCTCCCGCCTACTACTACCCAACTCTGTCAGCAAAGAAACCGAGTATAGTATATCAATCCAAGGCCCTCTCCCGCCTACTACTACCCAACTCTGTCAGCAAAGAAACCGAGTATAGTATATATCAATCCAAGGCCCTCTCCCGCCTACTACTACCCAACTCTGTCAGCAAAGAAACCGAGTATAGTATATATCAATCCAAGGCCCTCTCCCGCCTACTACTACCCAACTCTGTCAGCAAAGAAACCGAGTATAGTATATATCAATCCAAGGCCCTCTCCCGCCTACTACTACCCAACTCTGTCAGCAAAGAAACCGAGTATAGTATATATCAATCCAAGGCCCTCTCCCGCCTACTACTACTATACCCAACTCTGTCAGCAAAGAGCTCTGTTTCTACCTTGTCCACCCACCTTAAGGGCAGATGGGTTGCTATTTGGTGACCCCTTCTCCCTCGTGTTTAGCCCCATTAGTTTTCATATTATAAGACGTTCGGCCCATTAGTTTGTCGATTTTAAGACCTTTCGCCCCATTTCTTTGTCAATATTAAGACCTTTCGTGCTCTTTAGGTGTCGATTTCTTTCCTGGCGAGCGATAGCGAGCCTGTAATTGTGGAGGAACCGGTCTTCGGCCGTGACATTTTTTACCGAAAAATTTGCAAAATAATCTCGAAGGGGGATCTAATGGATGTTTTTTTTTAAAGTTTGATGGAGGTCTAGGGAGGAAACTAAAAAATAAATTAATATATAAATAAATAGACCCCCAAAATAACCACTGTAACCTTAACCCTCCAAGTATAATTGGACGCTTGTGTTCATTTCGTTTAACAATAGGCGTTTTATTTTAAAGATTAGAAAGGACTTCTAGCAATCAAATTTTTAAATTAGAAAGGATTTCTAGCAATCAAATGGTTTAAATTAGAAAGGACTTCTAGCAATCAAATGGTTTAAATTAGAAAGGACTTCTAGCAATCAAATGGTTTAAATTAGAAAGGACTTCTAGCAATCAAATGGTTTAAATTAGAAAGGACTTCTAGCAATCAAATGGTTTAAATTAGAAAGGACTTCTAGCAATCAAATGGTTTAAATTAGAAAGGACTTCTAGCAATCAAATGGTTTAAAGTAGAAAGGACTTCTAGCAATCAAATGTTTAAATTAGAAAGGACTTCTAGCAATCAAATGGTTTAAATTAGAAAGGACTTCTAGCAATCAAATGGTTTAAATTAGAAAGGACTTCTAGCAATCAAATGGTTTAAATTAGAAAGGACTTCTAGCAATCAAATGGTTTAAATTAGAAAGGACTTCTAGCAATCAAATGGTTTAAATTAGAAAGGACTTCTAGCAATCAAATGTTTAAATTAGAAAGGACTTCTAGCAATCAAATGTTTAAATTAGAAAGGACTTCTAGCAATCAAATGGTTTAAATTAGAAAGGACTTCTAGCAATCAAATGGTTTAAATTAGAAAGGACTTCTAGCAATCAAATGGTTTAAAGTAGAAAGGACTTCTAGCAATCAAATGTTTAAATTAGAAAGGACTTCTAGCAATCAAATGGTTTAAATTAGAAAGGACTTCTAGCAATCAAATGGTTTAAATTAGAAAGGACTTCTAGCAATCAAATGGTTTAAAGTAGAAAGGACTTCTAGCAATCAAATGGTTTAAATTAGAAAGGACTTCTAGCAATCAAATGGTTTAAATTAGAAAGGACTTCTAGCAATCAAATGGTTTAAATTAGAAAGGACTTCTAGCAATCAAATGGTTTAAATTAGAAAGGACTTCTAGCAATCAAATGGTTTAAATTAGAAAGGACTTCTAGCAATCAAATGGTTTAAATTAGAAAGGACTTCTAGCAATCAAATGGTTTAAATTAGAAAGGACTTCTAGCAATCAAATGGTTTAAATTAGAAAGGACTTCTAGCAATCAAATGGTTTAAATTAGAAAGGACTTCTAGCAATCAAATGGTTTAAATTAGAAAGGACTTCTAGCAATCAAATGTTTAAATTAGAAAAAACTTCTAGCAATCAAATGTTTAAATTAGAAAGGACTTCTAGCAATCAAATGTTTAAATTAGAAAGGACTTCTAGCAATCAAATGTTTAAATTAGAAAGGACTTCTAGCAATCAAATGGTTTAAATTAGAAAGGACTTCTAGCAATCAAATGTTTAAATTAGAAAGGACTTCTAGCAATCAAATGTTTAAATTAGAAAGGACTTCTAGCAATCAAATGTTTAAATTAGAAAGGACTTCTAGCAATCAAATGTTTAAATTAGAAAGGACTTCTAGCAATCAAATGTTTAAATTAGAAAGGACTTCTAGCAATCAAATGTTTAAATTAGAAAGGACTTCTAGCAATCAAATGTTTAAATTAGAAAGGACTTCTAGCAATCAAATGTTTAAATTAGAAAGGACTTCTAGCAATCAAATGTTTAAATTAGAAAGGACTTCTAGCAATCAAATGTTTAAATTAGAAAGGACTTCTAGCAATCAAATGGTTTAAATTAGAAAGGACTTCTAGCAATCAAATGGTTTAAATTAGAAAGGACTTCTTGCAATCAAATGGTTTAAATTAGAAAGGACTTCTAGCAATCAAATGTTTAAATTAGAAAGGACTTCTAGCAATCAAATGTTTAAATTAGAAAGGACTTCTAGCAATCAAATGTTTAAATTAGAAAGGACTTCTAGCAATCAAATGGTTTAAATTAGAAAGGACTTCTAGCAATCAAATGGTTTAAATTTATCTAAATTACCCCTTTAACTCCAACACGCCCTTGCTGTTCTCAATAAACTAACCAAATATTACCAAGTACAAAATTAAGGGGGAAGGGTTTATTTTTGGGTCGATTGTGTAATATATTTATTATTTATTTTAGTTTCCTCCCTAGACCTCCATCAAACTTAAAAAAACATCCATTAGACCCCCCTTCAAGATTGATTTGTATATTTTTCGATGGAAAAATGTCACGGCCGAAGGCCAGTTCCTCCACAATTACAGGCTCGCCATCGTTAGCCAGGAAAAAGAATATACACCTAAAGGGCACGAAAGGTCAGAGAAATAGGGCGAAAGGTTTTAAAATTGACAAACTAATGGGGCAAACGTCTTAAAATGTCAAAACTAATAGGGCTAAGCATGAGGGAGAAAAGGGACCTATCTATCTATCTATTGCCTGATGCCATTATCCCCGAAGGGGTGGCCACGAATGAACCGCCCCCATGCACCTCTGTCCCCAGTCAGTCGACGCCGTTCCTCCCAACCAGCACCGCCTTCATCCATATACTTCCTCACTCCATCCTTCCACCTCTCTGTCCTTCCACCTCGCTCTCGTACACCTTCTTAGTCATTCTCTCGCTTCCCATACGTTCCATATGGCCGAACCATCTTAAGGTGTTCCTTTTCACGTTTTCCAGCACATCTACCTCTACACCACACCTTCTTCTTACTTCCTCATTCGTCTGTCTATCCCTCCATGTAACTCTGCACGCACTTCTCAAGTAACTCATTTCCACCCCTCTCACTCTTGGTCTGAGTCTCTTCTCAAACGTCCATGCTTCGCTTCCGTAAGTCAGTGTCGGGATTACCACACTGTCATGCAAGGACTTCTTCACTTCCATACTGACCACTCTATTTCTTGTTACTGCTTTCAGCATTCCTACAACCCTCTTCCCCTGTTGTACCCTCTCCTGCACTTCTTCATCGATAGTCCCATCTTTACTCAACACACTGCCCAGATACTTAAGACCTGACGATCTCCATAGCCTGACCGTTCAACTTCACCTCACACTCTGTGACTTCACCTTTTTCGAAGACCATAACCTTGCTCTTCCCCGTATTTACTTTCAAATTCCGTTTTTCGCACACTGTTCCAAAGTCATTTACCAGACCCTGCAACTGCCATTCATTATCGCTCATCAGAACTGTATCATCCGCAAACAGCAGTATAGGCAGCTTCCACTAATTTCTCTCCCTTTTGAGCGATACACCAACATCCACTGCTCTTCCTAAGTATTTCTTTCATGACTCCATCCATATATACAGTAAACAACCACGGGGACATCACACACCCGTGTTTCAACCCAACATTCAGGTCAAAGAACTCGCTCTGCTCATTCTCCACACGTGCTGCCGCCTTTGCACCCTCATACATGCTCTTCACTGCTTTCAGCAACTTGCCATCTACTCCATATATTTTAAGTACTTTCCACATTCCTTCTCTATCCACTATGTCATAGGCCTTCTCCAAGTCCATAAAGGCAACATACACCCTTTGGGGACCTATCTCCCCTTAAAGAACGCGTCAGTATTCGTCGGCGCCCTTCTACATTATATTCTACATATTTTGGGGACCTATCTCCCCTTAAAGAACGCGTCAGTATTCGTCGGCGCCCTTCTACATTATATTCTACATATTTTTAGGCGATATTATTCCATTTTAGGAAGGAGCTCAGGAATTAAAGTGGCATTATCAAATTCACTGACTCACATAGGTTTTTCCTAAGCTGGATAAAACCATCTAATGATAGACAAAATATAAAAAGAAACGCATCCCGACTTACCGAAGGAGTTGTATATAGATCTTGGGTTAACCTTTGATCGATGACCTTGACCTTGACACCCCCCACCCCCCCAGGTGTTGACCATGAGTGAGAACCCCCGCACCACCGGTACTGGGTCACCTGAGAGCTTCACTATGGACCAGGTAGACTTTGCCAGGATGACCAGCCTTACCAACATCACTTTCCAACAGGTAAGTTAACCACCATTAGTGAGTCCCACCTAATAGCTCTACAGATCGTCCTGGCAAGCATTAGCGAACCTCTAATTTATCTGTACTCGATCCCGGCCTTTGGCCAGGACATTTTTCTTCCAAAAATTCAACAAATTTAATTTGAAGGTGCATGTGGGGTGCGTATTTAGCTTGTAGAGGGCATTGATATCTATGGAAGAGGGTCTGGGATTTTGTATTTTATTATATTTTATTTACTTATTTATCGGTATTTATTTTTTGTGTCTAAGCAAAAAAGCTAAAATATATTGCTCAAAAATGTAAAAACAATCAATGCCATTAACCTCTCAGCTGCGCAGCCCCTGTAGTATACAACATACCCCTGTGCGTATGTATTTCGGTGCATTCCTCACTAAAATCGTTAATTTACCATAAATATAATTAATACTTATCCATATGCGCCTATTTTACGTTTAATATGAAGATAGTAACATGTAACAACAATAAAACAAGTGGGAATAGTGTTTAGATGGTCAAAATCGCGAATAAATACGAAGCGGCCCATTCATGAAATGTGGAGCAGAGCGAGGCAACCCCACCTCTCGCGAGGTCTAGAGCATGACTGAGAGTCTCACCCCACCCTCTACCTCTGCCAACACACCGGCTAGTCACATAACCACACCCTGCAACCGGCTTGCAGATGTTAGCACGAAAATATACCAATGAATAAGGGATAACAGGGATAATAGGTGATAATTGAAGGGGAAGGGGGGGGGGGGAGGGAGGGGACTTTGACAGATGTGGAGAAGTGATATGAGGTATGGAGGGGGGAAAAAAAAAAAATCAAGTGCTACTGGGGCCTTTTAAAAGTTTTTTTTAGGCCTAGGATCTTAAGAGTCTCCCCGCATTCGCCCAGTAAAACCTCTTAAGAGTCTCCCCGCAGCTGCCGGGTTAATAATAATTTATAAAAATCCCAATAACCATCCAATACGTTGGGTAAGATAGTGTTAACCCGTACAATCCCAGTGACGGCTGCCAGCCATCGGTATATAAATCACTCTCCAGTCCCAGCGACGGCTGCAAGCCATCAGTAATATACGGTCCTTGTAGCTGCCAGTATCAGGTAGTGGCTGGTACCATGACTTGTAAACACTGTTCTAAGGAATTGGCAGCACTTTTTAGGTTGCCTGCAAGCTTCCACAGGCTGTCTGGAATCTGGATCAGTGTTTCATCAACTTTTGAGGTGGGAGGTTGTTATATCTTGCCTCGGAAGCCATTTTGGCCAAATTGCTTGGTACTGGGGGTACACATATGGTAGTACCCTATGGTACAGTTGGGGTTAATAAGCAGTGCACTTTGTATCCAAGTTGTACCAATACCCCTCCTGACTTATAGTCTCCTATACAAAATAGAAAGCTATAATAAAGCTATATATTATAATACCTGTAAGTGGTTATATTGATACCGATTTACCTCTCTATCCTTATATGTAACGGTTATATCACTGCCAATATACCTAATTGATAACGGTATTTTATTGTGGACCCTTTCGCTGGGTTTCCGAGAGACTTGAAAGTAAAGATAATCTTGAGTACCGCGAAAATAAATAAGTTAATTGATTTAATCTTGACTTTACCATCCTATCATGATGTATAAACCTTAGCTTCCATAGTAGGCCTAGGCTTTATATGTGTATATATATATATATATATATATATATATATATAGAGAGAGAGAGAGAGAGAGATATATATATCAGCTAGAGATCTTGTGCGTGGAAAGCGCAGACGTATAAGGAAGATAAACACCAGTGTAGGTAAGCACATCTTGAGTATATTTACTAACGTATCGATACTATCCTCGTATCATCATCAGAGCCTATAATTATGGAAAAAAATTACTTCTAATAAAATTTGTTTATACATCGAGATTCAATTATCAAAATTGAGTAAAAGAAATATATACGATATACATACCGTTATTATAAATATATACGATATACATACCGTTATTATAAATATATACGATATACATACCGTTATTATAAATATATACGATATACATACCGTTATTATAAATATATACGATATACATACCGTTATTATAAATATATACGATATACATACCGTTATTATAAATATATATGATATACATACCGTTATTATAAATATATACGATATACATACCGTTATTATAAATAAGAATATACGATATACATACCGTTATTATAAATAAGAATATATTTTGTCAAATGTAAAGAAAAGACGTGAACACATAATGTTAAAGTCTAATTATCATTATCGAAATTGGTTAAAAATCTTAAGGAAATCTTACAAAGAAATAGGAAATAAATACGTCAAAATACTTAGATTTGTAATTAAGAGCCTTGGCGGGCAACCTATCTAGGGGAAAAAACCCTACACAAATTACCGATGGGCGACATGCTAATCGGTGCCACTTACAGGTGGCGATTTTTATAACAGATAACAGATAACAGTATATTTGAAAACTAAATGTTAGTTTCAGGCAAATCGCGAGTCAAAGAAAGCTAGTTAAACGAATTCAATATATAAAAATAATCATGTCATCGAAATTATAAGACAATTACGTTAAAAATTATAGCGTCTCAGTAAAAATACATAATAAATATTAATGACTGCATAGTAGAAATTAAAAGAAATATTAAATGATCAACTGACAAAAGTTCTAAGAACGAATTATATTAAATTGAAAGTAGAAACTAAAAGGATAAAGAAATATACGCAAAGTAAAATTATGATTACACACCTAGATATTTAGAAACACAAGAGTTGAGCTGAGGACTCGTGGGTGCCGATCTCAGGTTTATGAAGGTAAGTCAGCAAGCTCTCCATTATAGAAAGATCTTGCTCCCAAGGACTCCTAGCAAGAACTGAAAACATTGAGGCAGAGAAAGGGTGATCATTGTCAAGTGAATGATTTCTAATGGCAGAGAAAAGTGGTTTGGTGATTCGTAAACCCATACGAGCTGAGCGACCACGGTGTTCCGCTATATGACTCTTCAAATGTCTCTTTGTTTTTCCAATGTACAAATGACGTATTTATTTCATATTTCTTTGTAAGATTTCACTAAGATTTTTAACCAATTTCGATAATAATAGGTAGACTTATACATTATGACTGTGTTCACGTCTTTTTTTTAACATTTGACAAAATATATCCTTATATATAATAATGGTATTTACAGTATATCGTAAATATTTCTTTTAGTCAATTTTGAATCTCGATGTATAAACAAATTTTATTAGAAGTAATTTTTTTCCATAATTATAGGCTCTGATGATGATACGAGGATAGTATCGATACATTAGTAAATAAATTCAAGATGTGGTTACCTACACTGGTGTTTATTGGGAGGTTTGACGACCTCCCTTATAACCAAATAAGGAAAACCTCTTATTTGGTAGCAGTCTCGGAGTATCCAACGTAGGGCTCAAGATCTCAGCCGCTACCACAGCGGGCCGATTTATCGGTACTCACGCGAAGTACTTAATCTGTTGAGTTGCACCTCAATTCATTACTAGGCACGTTGCACACACTCCTTACTAGGCACGTTGTACACACTCCGAGACGACTAAAGAAGGAAGAGAAAGCGAAGGAGAGAAAGAAGTTATAGGTACCCATTTAATCTAGCTGCTCTCCTCTTAGCCATGCTCCATTTTCTATGAGCCTGCACCAGTACATGTAACAGTATCTAGGTATCAAGTAATCAGTTTAGATTGGATGGGCAGGGGATCGGCATGAGGGCGGGATACTCTGTCGTTGCATACTCCGAGACTGCTACCAAATAAGAGGTTTTCCTTATTTGGTTATAAGGGAGGTCGTCAAACCTCCCAATTTAGTAGCAGTCTCTATGTTTCCAACGTAGGGCTTGAGTCCCACATTGGAGGCGGACATCCAATAAACCACAAAAACCCAAGCCTTAGCAAAGTAGAGGACCAAGAAAAGACACATATAAACATTTTAGTTTATTGGGAAAAAAGAGCGTAACAGTATGGTGCATATCAAGAAAATACAGTTACTAGCGTATCAGTCTAGGGTCTAAAATGCACAGGCAGGTAAAGGAATAGGTCATGTCGACCTTGGAATGGTACACCAACATGGGAAAGGTGAAATTAATTGTAAAGTATTACAATAACAAAAAGCACGGCACAGCAGGTGGATGACCTCCGAAGACACTCTTTAAGTACAAGACATGGGTATGAGGCATAGGCATACCAATACAAAAACCCGTAGACAGTATAGTCCAAATGTAATAAACCTTAAGAGTTACATCCTTAACACTAAACAGACAGTACTGTTCATACAAGTATTGAAAGAGAAAGTCTTTGTACAAATATACAAAAAGAATTTCCCCCCCCCCCTGTTTTAGGGAAAGGAAGAAAATACAGTATGGGATGAAGAGACACAGGAGATGGTGAATGTCACCATATGACACTGTAGTTACACGACATGGGTAGGAGGCATAAGCATACCAACACAAAACCCGGAGACAGTGGAGTCAGAATGTAAAAACAGTAAGAGCTACATCCTCAATACTAAACAGACAGGACATACATGTATTGAAATAAAGGCTTTGTACAAGCATACAAAAATACGTCCTCCCCCTTTTCAGGGAAAGGAAGAAAATACAGTATGGGACGAATACAGCATGAATAGAATCAGGATGGATGACGAAGCAGGTGACACGTTGGTTTAACGCAATCCAAGGTATACCCAGCCTGGCCGTGGACATGGAGAGGTACGGAAAGACAAATGCACTGCGGGGGGGACCATAACCCTGTGTCGGTTATGTCGGTGTATAAACGTAAGAGCCCTGACCACTTGCCGTGGTGTCGACGACCCATATTAGATTGGGAGCCCCACCCCACCTCACACAACGCATCTGTGTCTATCCAGATGGCCGCCGGGGGAGCAGTCCAGGGCACCGCTGCAGCGAGCGAGCCCCAAGTAACCCAATGTGACAGTCTCATATGTAGCAATCGCGGTACCGGCCACAGCCAGTAAGGGGGAGGGGGCGATACAGAGATGTGTTAGGGGACCAGCAGAACAAGGTGGTCGAGTCCGAGCTGGCCTAAAGGCACAGTCAGTGCCGCCCAAGGTAAAGATCCCAGCAGGGAAAAAACCCAGAACACGTTCGTGAATGAGAACGGGCAGAACACGACACGCGAAGTGTTGACGCGTACACTCGACTCCGGGGAACAGGAGCACTGTGTAGGTCCCATGGCCCTCAGTGTGAAGATGGGAGGCCCGCCTTGTTAAATAGCGATTGTGAACCCCAGGCTCGCGACACGGACGACTACAGCGAGTGTATCCAGTACACAATGTGTGTAGAGGATATTCTCGCGACGGCACCTCCCCCATACATGGACCGGATTACCTGGGCCACCTCCTGAGACACTGTGCCGATGACGGGGAGAGCGCCCGAGAGGAGGTTGAGACCTCCACCTCCAGGCCAAACCCTTCTATTATTAGGGGTTCGTCCCCTACGGGGAACCCCTATTGTAATCATTAAACCTGGGATTTCATCCAAATTCTTCTTACGCGCCGGTTTCGACGCAATAACTCCAGAACCGCTTTTTGGATCGGGATCAAACTTTCCTAAGAGGTGCGTTTTTTTATTGGGCAACTTTTGATATGCTAAACATCCGGCATGGCGGCCAAACAGGTCCGTGGCAGCCGATTTCCCAAAAAAACTTGACGCCTAAATACCGTCTCTCCCACTCACAGGAAACGACTGGGCTTTGGCATACGCACTCCCCTACTAATGCTCCGCAAATTTTATAGAGAAGGTTTTGCTTTTGCACGTGGGGTTTTTTCCGGCAATCTTGAAAAAAACTTAAATTCCACTTAAAATTCCACATCTTAAAAACTACGCCGATGATCAAAGCCATGCTTGCGTAGTTGGGTGAGGCTCGCGATTCCGAACGTTTTGATACCAAAAAAATATAAATGGGTGGAATAGTTTGGCCGCAGCATTGAAAACTGTCTATTCTTAAATTACTTTAAAACCGAATTCGCTACCCACACAAAGTTTACCGTCTACAGTCTATAGGCTTGCACGCATCCCCCAGTTTTGCTTAATAACATAATCTCTTTATTATTCAGATCTATAATTTTTTTTTTTATTTAACTCTCTCAAAACAGTTCGAGTCCCTACGAATTCCAGCAATTATTTAGCCAACCTACCTATACATACCTACCCTACCAAATAATAATGATAATTCAAATTTATTTTTGGTGAATGACAGAGTATTGGCTAAGGTTTTTAACAATTCCTCCCTTTGCCAAATGCTTAGTTTAATAACAATGATATGGACCTTTAAAGTTTTGGCAATTGCCCGTGTGACTCGTATTTTAACCCTCCTAAAGTGTTACCACGAAATACCGCTAGATCCTTTCTCAAAAGTCGCTAGCATGTTGCTACATAGCCAAACAATGTTAGGATAATACTGCAATTTCTAAAGAGTTTTGGTTTGTTTGTTTTGCAAATTTTACAATGTAGTATGACTAGAATGTCTGAAATTTTCAAATTATCCCTAGTAAATGTCTCTAGATATAAAAGAAATGGCTGCTAGATTGAAGTATATACCTCTACATTTAGCAGTAATATGTAGCTTTACAACTGGCAACACTGCAACCACCACCTCCCTCCCAGTATGTCTCCACAAAATACCTCTAGATCCTTTCTCAAAAGTCGCTAGCATGTTGCTACATAGTCAAACAATGTTAGAATAATGCTGCAATTTCTAAAGAGTTTTGGTTTGTTTGTTTTGCAAATTTTACAATGTAATATGACTAGAATGTCTGATTTTTTTTTAATTATCCCTAGTAAATCTCTCTAGATTTTTTTTTTTTTTTTTTTTTTTTTTTTCCAACTTACTTCCTCTTGGGCATAGGCTGAGAGCCTTAACCCTCTCAAGACCATAGGACGCAGAGGTTGCCAGATTAGCAATAAGAAATTGATTACTCTCACTGTTATAATTACCTCTCCAAAATTAGTTTTCTGCCCACAGCTAACTCAAAGAGAACTGCAGAGGTTGAAGTAAACAAACTAAAGGTTTATAGATACCCCTGACGGTAACAAAGGCTTTAAAGTATCCCTAATAGGCTCAAAAATCGCGTCCGGATATGAGAGGGTTAACATTCACCGCTTTACAATGAACAGTGAAGCCTGTGAGGTCTTGTTCCAGTCTAGGGAGTGAGACATGTGAAGCACGTAGAGTACAACGAGCACCTGCCATCTTGCCTTCACATGAGGCACAGTGCTCACTCATGGCCCGAAACGACCCCATCTCTGAAGCCACCTCGTTCCTGTGCTTCACTGTCTCACCCCCTACACTCGGACTCTCACACTTACACACACACAACGCCACCTGTTGAGCAGATAACTCACCAGGTATTGCACCCCTATAGCATATTTTGAATATGGGAATATTCATACAGTGCTATTTAATCAGGGAACAATGAGGGTATTTTATTGACGTTTCGGTGGGCTTGTGGTAATGCACTGATACTAGGTACAGCACAAATTCCATCCCAATAATATCTTCCCATTGATACATCGGGATTTGAACCCAGGACCTTTGGATTACCAGGCCAGTGGCAAGACCACTCCACCACACCTCCCTGGCTGCTAAATTGAAGTAAATAGCTCTACATCTAGCGGTAATATGTAGCGATATAACTGGCAACACTGCCTAGCACTTCCTTCTTAACTCCCTCCTCCCTCATCTAGCAGATTTATCAACAACCACTCTAGTGAACTTTCGGTATTTAGTTTATTCAGCTTAATACTATTTATCCACATAAAATAGAAACCTATCACGATTTTTGTCTAATACAACCATAGACAATGCTATTACATATTATTTGAACATGATGTCGAATTTAGCAGTTGCTGTTTACCTTGAACAGTAATGACAGAACCGAAAGCTTCTCTTGCCGTGTAGTACTCAAAGAAAGCAGGGTCCATACCGAATTGTTACCAAGTCAGAGATTCAGAGGTAACTTTCACAATGCATTATAACCCTAGACAGACACCAATATACCACTTAATCAGACAAATATCACTACAAAAATGATAGGAAAATATTATATTAATGTCCTAGGTATTTGAAATTATGCAAATGAGTAAAATGCATTATGATATAATGATAATGGGATTAATTAGTATCTGGCAACAGTGTTGCAATATAATTTCTGAACGTATGCGAACTTCGGAGTATTTATCCCATTAATATACACATCTATCACTATTTAAATGTAATACAACCATACACAGTTCTATTACATATTATTTGAACATAATATAGGATGCTCTTTCCTTTAAACCATTTTCTATATCTATTCACGAAAAATATAGGGTCAATATACAGGCGCTACAATATAGGTAGCAAAATTATAATGGTAGTTTTGGGTTCCTATCATCATATGCTTCATTTCTATATACTTTTTATCCCCGGGGGAAAAAAACAAAAATCTTGGGATTTTTCATTCATTTTCTTGGAATTTTTTGTTTTGGTCATTAACCTAACCAAAAAACCTAACCTAACCTAACCTAACCTAATAGCCCCCAAATACATTTAGGTTAGGTTAGGTTAGGTTTTTTGGTTAGGTTAATAAAAAAATAAAATAAAAAATCCAAGAAAAAAATAAAAAACCCAAGATTTTTTGTTTTTTTCCCGGGGATAAAAAGTATATAGCAATGAAGCATATGATGATAGGAACCCAAAACTACCATTAGAATTTTGCTACCTATATTGTAGCGCCTCCTGTATATTGACCAAATAGAGGCCTAGCCTAGGCAGCGCTACCGGTAGGTACGAATTTAGCAGTTCGAATTTTGATTGAGAGTGGGATTAGGCCTAGGCCTAGCCTAGGGCTTAACATGGGATACTGTTTAGGGGTTGGGAATAGGCTCAGGCTGCTGGCCTAATTAGGTAAAAATAGTCAAATCGAGACAATTGCACAGCCAACATAGGCTAGCCTATTTATAGGCTACCTTTCATTACTGCAGTTAAGCACAAACTTATTTTACAATGGAAAATAATGCATGAGGAGGGCTGGGTAGGCCTATTAGTATTTTGTGAAATAACTTAAATTAGATTAGGCTATAGTATACTTCATTAGGTTATTAGGCCTATGAGAAACCATGCCTAGGCCTAGCTTAATTTTATTTCACTGCTCAACATATTTTTTTTTTTTTTTTGCTTTTGAGCTCTGCATAGGGCTATATTCAGGTAGGCTTGGGTTTTAGTAAAATTGCATTAGGCTAGGCTACATATTTTTACTTCTATTGGAAAGCACAGGCCTACACAATAGTACACATGTTAAAGAATTTAACCTAGCCTACCACAATTTAGCCTAGACTGAAAGAACAAACAAAAATAGGCTAGGCTAATTGCAGCTAAATAATTTAGCCTAGCCTCCACAATTTAGCCTAGACTGAAAAAACAGAACAAAAATAGGCTAATTGCAGTTTTGGTAAGAGTTGTAGTTGTGGGCATACCAAAAGCTTTGTTTTTATAGCCTAGTCGCACGCTCGCAGTTAGGCCTACATTCGCTTCTAATTTAACTGCTGGGGTAAACTTGGTAAAGCCACCCTCAATCCGCCGGCCGGTAACAAAACAATTTACCCAACGCCTGGCCGTGAGATACAATAATGGGTTGAAGGGGCTTTATCCCCCTATGACTTATTGTCATCATCATCTATATCACCAGCAGGGGCAAATAACCACAGTAAAATTAGACGCGAATGTAACTGCGAGCGTGTGACTACGTAAATAAAGGGGACGATAGACCCGCTAACACAACTCTTAACACATTTTTTCCTAATGTATTAGATTTTTTTATATTTATGACCTCAACAGTTGAAAGATGACAATTTTATGGTTTATTTTAGGCTATACAAAAACATTTGCTTTGTAACTTAGATACTCATATTTATGCTTATAATTGCAGTACGAGTGGGTTTTTTCTTTTTATATGTAGGCCTAGGCTAAACAAATGTTAGTTTTTGTTTTATAGGCTAAACTAGGCTGAATTTATGCTAATAAATATTAATTGGAGGGAGCAAATCTGTCAAGGAATAGCCTAGATGTGGAAATTTACAGCCAATTTGCTCTAGCCTTTTTTGAGATACAGAGGTTAGAGATCGTTGGATACAATAATATGTTGAGGGGGTCAATCGCCCCCCATGACATATTGTCATCATCATATATATTGCCAGCAGGGGGCAAATAGCCTAGGCCTAGCCTAACTACAACAAAAATCGCCGTCAAAATAGACGCGAACTTATATTAACTACGGCGATCGACCATTGCCCGCACCGGCCGTCCCCCGGTTATTGTTGAGGTCCTGAGGAACCGTATGACTTTGACGAGCTCTTCCCTCCGCTGTCTCCGCATCCCATGTATCGTCGTACGGTACCTCTTTCCCTCCACATCCTACATCTGGTCGTCCTACATATGCCTCCTAAGCCTCGCCTCGTCCCGTCACTGAGCATGTGGATGGGCGTCCCTTTCTGGCTTCAAAGATGGATTCCTTCCGACAGCTCCTACTGGATTGTCTGGGGTTGGTTGATAAGGGCACCTCGCTTCAAGACATTGCTCTGGCCCTAGTACCGTGGTTTGTAGGTCTCTGGTTCACCACCTGATGACCTGCTATTGGGTTGTTGCCTTTACAGTGTTACGGTTCTACAAATGACCTAGAATGAAAGTGACACGGTGGTGAATTTTAACCTTAACTATAAACTAATTTAATTGTGACATAGGATCTCCGCGACCGCGAACTTATATTAACTACGGCGATCGACCATTGCCCGCACCGGCCGTCCCCCGGTTATTGTTGAGGTCCTGAGGAACCGTATGATTTTGACGAGCTCTTCCCTCCGCAGTCTCCGCATCCCATGTATCGTCGTACGGTACCTCTTCCCCTCCACATCCTACATCTGGTCATCCTACATATGCCTCCTAAGCCTCGCCTCGTCCCGTCACTGAGCATGTGGATGGGCGTCCCTTTCTGGCTTCAAAGATGGATTCCTTCCGACAGCTCCTACTGGATTGTCTGGGGTTGGTTGATAAGGGCACCTCGCTTCAAGACATTGCTCTGGCCCTAGTACCGTGGTTTGTAGGTCTCTGGTTCACCACCTGATGACCTGCTATTGGGTTGTTGCCTTTAGTGTTACAGTTCTACGAATGACCTAGAATGAAAGTGACACGGTGGTGAATTTTAACCTTAACTATAAACTAATTTAATTGTGACCTAGGATCTCCGCGACTACGGTAGGGCCGGAGTGGGCGAGTATTCGCCTGAGGTTGCCCCCAAGACAAGACCAGACAAAATTCTAGTGCTGGTTTTACTCAGATTTTGTGAGTTTTAATTTAGCCTACCCTAGGCCTAAGAGTTCAGAAAATTTGCAAAATGCACCCCATACTAGCCTACCCATAGCCTAATAGGCCTAGTGATTCTTTTTTGGAAGACCACCCACAAATTTTCATATAGCCTAGGCCTAGGCTAGCCTAAGTTCTGGAATGCATGTTGGAATAGCCTTCCTATAAACTGTAGGCTAGGCTACTTCCTTTTAATCTAAGTTTGATTCTTTGGAAAAATCTATTAGGCCTAGACCAGGGCAGGAAAGTAACATTTAAAATGACGTGTAAAAAGTCGCCTATAAACGGCGGGCCGCTATGTTTTGTAATTTGGGAGCTTATATCGTCTGTTGATTGACTTTGTCCTTAATTGGGGATCCTATGAATTAGCACAGATGATGATGACTTACCGTACATCATAATACGTGACGGGCCGACGTGGGGGGCAGAGCCGCAGAGACCCCCTCAACATATTTTGTGTCCCACAGTAACTTTTAATGGGATGGATGTAGTTACCGGGTGTACGGTCGTCATGTTTACATAGGGCGATCGTCGCGGTTAACTTCGCGTCTATTTTGACGGCGATTTTTTTCGGCATATTTCATTTTATTCACTTCCTTTTATATTTAGGCTATAATCTAGCTTTGGCACGACAATAACCCTAACCTAGTCTTTCTTAAAGATTCTTCTAATCTTCCAGTAGCCTATAGCCTAATTTAGGTCATTTTTAAAGGCACACAATTAAATGGTTGGTATTTTAAACGACACTACTGCAGCATTATGAGAAACAATTTATTAGAGATAATAGGCAACAATAGACTCGCCATATTTTTCTCCATAAGCTATAGTCCGCATGGAGGATTTTCGTTATCGACAAATTGAAAAAATTCCCACTTCACAGACAAAATAGACAAATACACCAAAAATCGGGGTGTGGGGGCAGCAGCCCCCACCCATAATAGCCTACTATAATAGGTTAGGTAAGGTTGTTAGGTTAGGCTAGGCTAATGTCCTTTCAAAGGGGTATAGGCCTATTAAACACTAGGATAGCCTATACCTGGTCAAGGGTAAGTCCTGCTGTAGTCAACTTGAATGCTACCTTAAATTGTAATATTAGACTAGGCATAGCCTATAGAAATAATAGCCTAGCCTACTTATTTATTGTAGCCTATAATATAGGCCTAGCCGGGTAGAATGTAGAGTTCGGGCGTACCGCCACCATTGTTGACACTGCGCAGAGCGGCGACGGAAGCTTGCCATCATGTTCCCGTCTATTTTGACTGCCATTGGATACAATAATATGTTGAGGGGAGGGCTTTGCGGCAAATGTTTTGGTTGTTTGCCCCCTACTGGCAATATATATGATGATGACAACACGTCATGGGGGCAAAGCCCCCCTCAACATATTATTGTATCCAATGGCATTCAAAATAGACGGGAACATTATCGCAAGTGTCCGACGCCGACACCGCCGCCGTCATGTTTACATATGTCGATCACCGTGGTTAAAGGCTGGTTCACACATAGCCGAGTCGGTGCCCGAGTCCAACACGAGTCACACTCGTCGATTATCGCCCTCGCTGGAGGCTGAGTCGGCTGGGAGTAGCAATTGTTCCCGAGTCAAGGAGAGTGTAACACGAGTTAACTCGATTCAATACGAGTCAACACGTGTTCATGCAAGAGTCTGTACGAGTAACTGAGAGTCAAAACGAGTGTAACACGAACCCAACACGAGTGTCAAAAATTTGAAAAATAATGGCCACATTCCAGGGCACGTAAACAAAGAGTATGGACGAGTCAACGCGATTGTTACACGGATCAACACGATTTTTATACGGATCAACACGAAAGACAACGCGTTGACTCTAGTTGG
Organism: Paralithodes platypus; assembly: GCA_032716605.1. Classification (NCBI taxonomy): domain Eukaryota; kingdom Metazoa; phylum Arthropoda; class Malacostraca; order Decapoda; family Lithodidae; genus Paralithodes; species Paralithodes platypus. The sequence continues at coordinate 56,750,559 of CM064498.1, read as the reverse complement.
ATCTCTGTTGCACACGTGTTGACTCGTGTTACATCCGTGTAAACTCTCGTTGATTCTTCCTACATTTTTGAAATAACGGTATTTCAAATGACACTTGCTTTTTCGTGTTACACTCGTGTTTTTTTCTCAGTGGATCGTGTTTACTCTTGTTTACTCGTGTTTTCACTTGTGTTTGAATCGTGTAAACTCTGGCATCATGGGGGCACCAAATTTTGGCACTCACATTCGTGCTTTCTACTCTGGTTGATACGTGTTGCATGTGTGTTACATACGTGTGGTTGCGTGTAGACACGTGTTGCTTCGTCAACGTCGAAATGATGACGAAATGCGACGAATCACCAAAGAGTGTTACACGGGTTTACACGAGTCAACCGAGTTAACACTAATAACGAAGAGTTATTCAGAGTCAAACACGAGTTAACACGTATGTACACAAGTCTACACGTATTTAGGCCACACTCATGGGTACTCGCCACGGGACCCAAAAATTTCATGCATGCAGGACATTTTTGGACCCCGTGGCGAGTACCCACGAGTGTGTCGAGTATACACGAGCGTAGCACGAGTCTATACGAGTGTTGAGGAGTATCGACGAGTCATTGCTGAATAGCAAAATTTCATCACTCGTGTTGGACTTGCGCACCGGCTCGGCTATGTGTGAACCAGCCTTTAATTCGCGTCTATTTTGAAGGCGTTTTTTTCGGTTATTTGCCTCCTGCTGGCAATATATATGATGATGACAATATGTCATGGGGAGGGTGACCCCCCTCAACCTATTATTGTATCCAAAAGCAGTCAAATAGACGGGAACATGATGGCCAGCATCCGCCGCCGCTCCGCGTAGTGTAAACAAGGCTGGCGGTACACCCGAACTCTACATTCTACCCCACTAATTTTCCAACTAGCATAACCGAAGATTATCAATGATCAATCCCAGTCAGAAACGTCCATGCTTCCCTCCCATAAGTCAATGTCGGGATTACCACACTGTCATGCAAGGACTTCTTTACTTCCATGCTGATCACCCTATTTCTTCTTACTGCTTTCAGAGTTCCTACAACGCTCTTCCCCTGTTACATTTTCTCCCACACTTCTTCATCCATAGGCCTACTCACATCTTTACTCAACACACTGCCCAAATACTTAAATGAGCTGACATTCTTCATAGCCGTTCAACCTCACTTCACACTCTATGGTTGCACCCCTTTCAATTACCATAATATTGCTCTTCCTAGCATTTACCTCCAGATTCCGTTTTTCACACACTGTTCCAAACATATTTACCTGACCCTGCAACTCCCATTCACTATCGCTCATCAGAACTGTGTTGTCAGCAACAGTAGTACCGGTACTGTACTGTTGAGGCAACTTCCACTCGTTTCCTTCCCTTATCAGCGGTACACCAACATCCGCTGCTCTTCCTTGTATTTCTTTCATGACTCCATCCATATACTGTACTGTTATATATTGAACAACCATCGGGACATCACATACACCCTTGCTTTAACCCAACATTCAGATTAAAGAAATCGCTCTGTTAATTATCCACACATACTGACACCTTTGCACCCTCATACATGTTCTTCATTGCTTTCAGCAACTTGCCATCTACTCCGTATATTCTCAGTACCGGTACCGGTACTTTCCACATACCTTCTCTATCAATTCTGTCATACGCCTTCTCCAACTCCATAAATGCAGCATACAACTTTTGTCGCTTCTCCAGATATTTCTCCACAACACATTTCCGGGCAAAAATCTGAGCTACACATCCTCTTCCCTTCCTAAGATGACTACAGTATGCTAACCGTTTCCCCAGCAATACTGACTGAAAATGCCCAAATATATTGCATGTCCTCTTCAGATTTATCTAAAATATGTAAAATTACACCAAATACCACTACAGTAGCACTGAAATCAATAAAACTCACTAACAGGATAAATAAATGGAAGAAATACTCCAAAAGATTAATATGTTAACCCTTTACCCAGCAATACTGACTGAAAATGCCTAAATAGATTGCATGTGCTCTTCAGATTTATACATACATACGTACATAACATTTTAAGACTGAGTGCTCCACACAGATGTGCAGTTTCAGTCTCTTTTCCTAATGGCGGCGTTCCAGGCAACCCTGTTAAGGGATGCTTTACTTGTCAAGTTTTTGGATTTGAGATCGGCACGTATAGTCCGATCCCAGGTCTTACTCGGTCCACCCCTTGGTACAGCTCCCTCCACAATTGCAGACCTGCATCTTTTCACCCAATTTTGTTCATCCATTCTCTCCACATGTCCATACCATCCCAGTTTACTTGTACGCATCTCCTCGCTAATACTCTTTATACCTAAACGTCTCTTCAGCTCATCATTTGTTATTCTGTTGACATCCTTTATCTGAAATATGTAAAATTACACCAATTACCAACTACATTACCAACAAATTTAATAAAGTACACTAACAGGATAAAGAAAATGTAAGAAATAGCCCTAAAGATGAATTTATCTATCTATCTATTGACGGACGCCTTGATCCCCGAAGGATTGGCCACGAACGAAACACCCCTATGCACCTCTGTCCCCAGTCAGTCGACGCCCCTCCTCCCATCCAGCACCGCTTTCACGCATATACTTCTTAACTCCATCCTTCCACCTCTCTCTCGGTTTATTTCTCCCTCTGTCCTTCCACCTCACTCGTACACGCTCTTAGTCATTCTCTCGCTTCCCATACGTTCCACATGGCCGAACCATCTCAAGGCATTCTTTTTCGCACTTTCCAGTACATTCACACCACACCTCTCTCGTACTTCCTCATTCGTCTGTCTATCCCTCCATGTAACTCTGCACACACTTCTCAAGTAACTCATTTCCATCCCTTTCACTCTTGGTTTGAATCTCTCCAACAACGTCCATGCTTCGCTTCCGTAAGTCAGTGTCGGGATTACCACACTGTCATGCAATAACTTCTTCAGTTCCATGCTGACCACCCTATTTCATGTTACTGCTTTTAGCATTCCTACAACCCTCTTCCCCTGTTGCACCCTCTCCCACACTTATTCATCCATACTCCCATCTTTACTCTGTACACTGCCAAGATACTTAAATGAGCTGACAATCTCCATAGCCTGACCGTTCAACTTTACCTCACACTCTGTGGCTTCACCCCTTTCGAAGACCATAACCTTGCTCTTCCCCGCATTTACCTTCAGATTCCATTTTTCGCACACTGTTCCAAAAATATTTACCAGACCCTGCAACTCCCATTCATATCATCAGCAAACAGCAGTACACAAACATCCACTGCTCTTCCTTGTATTTCTTTTATGACTCCATCCATATACTGTATATATAGAACAACCATCTGGACATCACACACCCTTGCTTTACCAAACATTCAGATCAAAGAACTCCCTCTGTTCATTCTTCACACGTACTGATACCTTTGCACTCTCATACATACTCTTCACTGCTTTCAGCAACTTGCCATCTACTCCATATATTCTCAGTACAGTACTTTCCACATACCTTCTCTATCAACTCTGTCATTCCACTCGTTGCCTTCCCTTATTAGTGGTACACCAACATCCACTGCTCATCCTTGCATTTCTTTTATGACTCCATCCATATACAGTTCAGTATATATTGAACAACCACGGGGACATCACACACCCTTTCTTTAACCCAAAATTCAGATCAAAGAACTCGCTCTGTTCATTCTCAACACATACTGACACCTTTGCACCCTCATACATGCTTTTCACTGCTTTCAGCAACTTGCTATCTGCTCCGTATATTCCAAGTACTTTCTACATACCGGTACCTTCTCTATCAACTCTGTCATAGGCCTTCTCCAAGTCCATGAAGGCAGCATACAACTTTTGTCCCTTCTCAAGATATTTGTCCACAACATATTTCAGGGCAAAGATCTGAGCTACACATCCTCTTCCCTTCCTATGATGAATACTGTATGTTAACCGTTTCCCCAGCAATACTAACTGAAAATGCCCAAATATATTGCATGTGCTCTTCTGATTTATCTAAAATATGTAAAATTATACCAAATACCAACTACATTAGCACAAAACTCAATCAATCACAGAAACAGGATAAAAACATAGAATAAATACCCCAAAAGATGAATACGTTAACCCTTTCCCCAGCAATACTTAATGAACATGCACAAATAAATTGCATGTGCTCTCCAGATTTAGCTGAAATATGTGAAATTACACCAAATACTAACTACATTAGCACAAAAATCAATCAAGCACTTTAACAGGATAAATAAAATGGAAGAAATAGCCCAAAAATGAATTTATCTATAGCCTACCGGTATATATTGCCGGACACCTTGATCCCCGAAGGGGTGACCATGAACGAAACGCCTGCGTATTTCAAGCTCGCTTGAGTTATCACTCGATCGTCTTTTAGAGCTTTTTGGCCCGGGGTAATTACCACACCATCGCGTCATAAGGAGTTTGAGGGGGTTAAATTGCTAGATACATAGAGGAAGAGGAATGCCAAGTAAAGCTAAACAAAAATATATAAGATATTTTTAACATCTATTTATCTATCTATTGCCTGACGCCGTGATCCCCGAAGTGGTGGACAAGAACGAACTGCCCCCATGCACCTCTGTCCCCAGTCAGTCGACGCCCCTCCCCCCAACCAGCACCGCCTTCGTTCATGTACTTCCTCACTCCATCCTTCCACCTCTCATTCGGTCTATCTCTCCCTCTCTGTCCCTCCACCTCGCTCTCATACACCCTCTTAGTCATTCTCTCGCTTTCCATACGTTCCATATGGCCGAACCATCTCAAGTTGTTCCTTTTCACACTTTCCAGCACATCTACCTCCACACCACACCTCCTTCTTACTTCCTCATTAGTCTGTCTATCCCTCCATGTAACTCCACACGCACTCCTTAAGTAATTCATTTCCACTGTTCTCACTCTTGGTCTGAGTCTCTCAACCAACGTCCATGCTTCGCTTCCGTAAGTCAGTGTCGGGATTACCACACTGCCATGCAAGGACTTCTTCACTTCCATACTGACCACCCTATTTCTTGTTACTGCTTTTAGCGTTCCTACAACCCTCTTCCCCTGTTGTACCCTCTCTCGCACTTCTTCATCCATAGTCCCATCTTTACTCAACACACTGCCCAGATACTTAAAAGAGTTGACGATCTCCATAGCCTGACCGTTCAGCTTCACCTCACACTCTGTGACTTCACCCCTTTCGAAGACCATAACCTTGCTCTTCCCCGCATTTACCTTCAAATTCCGTTTTTCGCACACTGTTCCAAACTCATTTACCAGACCCTGCAACTCCCATTCATTATCACTCATCAGAACTGTATCATCCGCAAACAGCAGTATAGGTAGCTTCCACTCAATTCCCTCCCTTTTCAGCGATACACCAACATCCACTGCTCTTGATAGTATTTCTTTTATGACTCCATCCATATATACAGTAAACAACCACGGGGACATCACACACCCCTGTTTCAAACCAACATTCAGGTCAAAGAACTCGCTCTGCTCACTCTCCACACGTACTGCCGCCTTTGCACCCTCATACATGCTCTTCACTGCTTTCAGCAACTTGCCCTCTACTCCGTATATTCTAAGTACTTTCCACAAACCTTCTCTATCCACTCTGTCATAGGCCTTCTCCAAGTCCATAAAGGCAACATACACCTTTTGTTTCTTCTCCAGATACTTCTTCACAACACAATTCAGGGTAAAAATCTGATCTACACATCCTCTTCCCTTCCTAAAACCTCCCTGCTCGTCGCCTATCCATTTCTCCGTTCTCACTCTCACTCTCTCAATCACTACCGGTACCCTACTGTAAACCTTCCCTACTACGCTTAGAAGACATATTCCTCGGTGGTTACCACACACTCCTCTTTCCCCTTTGCCCTTATATAGGGGGACTATTATGCCAGTCTTCCAGTCATCGGGTGCACTCCCCTTCTCCCATGCTAGTTTGCACATTTTCCATACCCATTCTATCACTATCTCACCACCATACCTCAACATTTCCCCACACACTCCATCTGTTCCTGGTGCTTTCCCCAACTTCACTCTTTTCATGGCTTCCCACACTTCTGACCTCCTGATCCCCACCTCCTCCTCCACTACTTCTCTTCTTCTCCCTCCCATACCATATCCAGCTATGTTTGCTGGCTCTTCATTCCTTACATTTAGCAACTCACTGAAGTACTCCCTCCATCTTTCGACTCTCTCTTGCTTCTCGGCTAGCATTCTCCCATTCTTATCTTTCACACCCTTACTGTTTCCCTTACTACCTTCCCTAACTTTCTTGACTTCTTTCCAGAACAGTTTCTTACTCTCCCTCCATTTTACACTCAGGTGCTCGTTTCTGTCTCTCGGAATCTTCATTCCCTCTACTACCCAACCACTCTCTATATGCTTTCTTCTTTTCTTCCACAGCTATTCTTACCTCTTCTGTCCACCATGCTGTACCTTTCACTCCCCTCCCTCTTCTCCTCACTCCACACACCTCCTCACATGCTGCACAGATCTCATCCTTAAACACCTTGCTCATCTCCTCCACTTCCTCCATAACTTCCAGGTCGAACCCACCTAGTCGTCTTTCCACTGCTCTCCTGTACTCCTCCCTGACTTCCTCCTCCTGCAACCTCTCCACCCTCCTCACCATTCCACCCTCCTCTCGCCTCCCTCCAGCTCTCCTCACCCACTTCTTTTGTATCCTAACCTTAGCTACCACTACATAATGATCAGACAGACCCCCTCCAATACCCCTATACACCCAAGCATCCATCACAGATTCTTCATTCGTTCATCCACACATACATAATCAATCAATGGCTTTCGTTCCACCACTGTCTTATCCTTCATCGTCAACATCCGTTTCCACGTGTACCTGTGGATCATTCTGTGTCGGAAGAAGGTGTTGGCTACAGCAGCTCGCAAGATGGCGGGAGGGATGAAGGGTGCGGGCGTAGCCCTCTCTCTATGTATCATCCTTCTCAACATCCAGAGGGGCTATGCTGATATACAGGTGCAGAGGGGTCCGGTAGTGTACCAGGTCAACCCTAAACAAGTATTGAGGGACCTCGTCACACAGAAATCACACACGAGTGAAATTTCTGTCACCATTCCTGCCTGGTCTATTTCATATATCGGGAAGGCACCGCGACTGGGCAAATTCTCTGGCACAACCTCGCTACAACACCTATTGTGCTACACTCTAATTAGCTGCGGAGATGTAGAGACCAACCCCGGCCCTTGTTCAACGTTGAAGAAACCTCACCACCAAACAAGTAAGGCAGACACCGACATTTCAACAGTCCCTAGCAGTAAAATTTGTTATAACAAACTGGGCCAGCAGGTACCCCAGCCTCCGGCCGTCACGCTCCAATTCAACCCACAACACAATCCAACACTATCGGTGGCTCAACATGTAACTGGAGCAGCTAGGAAGAAAGGCATCAGTCGCAACAACATCAACAATGGAGCAGCATTAGCAGCCAGGAATAAGGACAACATCATTAAACAGCAAATACAGGTGGGGCAGGGAGGGGTCACAGGGGGAGACATAGCCACAGACAGTCCCCACCCTAGCAGCACAGCTGATCATCACACCGCCAGACGTACGACGAACAATACAAAGAATCTATGTACAGTGTGCGATATTAGATTCAACAAAAGGAGTCCAACATCACAATGTAGTATTTGTAATGAAACAGCACACGATCGATGTTCTTATGTTAACAGCAGACAAGAAATGGAATGCGATAAATGCAGGGAACTAGCAATTACCCACTCCACCAACTCTACATTACCCACAGCATTACCATTAATACCACAGATATCGGCGACCCAAGTAGCACAACATGCAACAAGAACAACAATAAAAACAGGTAGCACTCGCAAATACATCTACAGGGAAGCAGCATCAACGGACAATGAAAACAACAACAACAACAACAGCAAACAACCACAGCCCGACCGCGAGTATCCCCTACTCTCTCCCGCACAAACAGCTGATCGACGCGGACCAAACCACACCTCCAGTCGTATGATAAACAGTAAGAAAAAAATATGTATAGTCTGTAATATTGGTTTCAACAATAGGAGTTCACTTTTACAATGCAACAGTTGTAATGAAATTGTTCATAACCGATGTACTTACGTTAACAGTAGAAACAAAGTTGAATGTGTTAAATGTAGGAACTCAGCTGTACAACATCGCGAATCTATTTGTTTTATTTGTGAATCACTCATAACACGACGTCAGAAGATCCAAAACTGTGTAAAGTGTAAACAGGTAGCTCACATGAAGTGCATCTCTAAGAAGACCAACAGTGAAGAACGAGAATTCCTTTGCAATAAGTGTGCCTTGCATTCATTACCGAATATTAATGTACATGATCCAAGTATTAACAACTCAGAATCCAGCCAGGACACATTCAAAATCAAAGATGAATACAGAGTGTTCACCAACAAAGGGCTCCATCTTATCCACATTAACGCCAGATCAATGTACCATAAATTGTCAGAAATAAACTTGTTAGCTAATAAGGCCAAAGCTTCAATAATTGCAATCACAGAAACCTGGCTGTATTCAAGTATACACGATGGTGAAATAAACATTCAAGGTTTCAACATGGTTAGGAATGATCGCAATAGGCATGGGGGAGGAGTATGTCTGTATGTAAAAAACAACCTCACACACACAACTAGGACCGACCTCCATGTAGAAAATCACGAAGCTCTGTGGATCGACCTACACCTGCCGAGGACAAGACCCATCACAATTGGGGTATGCTATAGGCCACCAGCCGACACACAATTCTTGACCAAATTTGAACAAACTTTGTCATCGCTAGACCCTCGGAATGAATCCATCATACTAGGGGATTTTAACCTGTGTTACAAACAACGAAATGATAGGCTTGTACGAGAATATAGGCATATACTGACAATGCACAATCACAAACAACTCATCACAACCCCCACACGTATCTCTGAGAACACTGCCACAATATTAGACCACATAAACTGTAACAGAGAGGACAAAATATCCCAATCAGGGGTTATACAGACTGGGATAAGTGATCACTTCGTCACATATTGCACACGGAAAACCACAAAAATTACCCTAGAGAATCACAAGATTATCAAAACAAGGTCACTCAGAAACTACAATAAGGAAACATTTCTGGACATTTTATGGAATACAGACTGGTCTCCAGTGTTTGGAAGTACAAACGTTAATGACGCATGGGTTGGCTTCAGAACCATCATCACAAACATCCTAGACGAAATAGCTCCTCTGAAAGACATACAAATTAAAGCAAGGTCAGACCCATGGATCAACAATGACATACTACACCATCTGGAACACAGAGACAATCTGTTAAAAAGGCTAGCGAAACATAGACAGGATCAAGGTCTGAAACATGAGTTCAACAGGGCCAGGAATAAACTAAGTAGGAAAATGAAATCAGCGAAAAATAATTATTTTCACAATAAGGCAGAGGAATATCAGAATAACCCAAAGAAACTATGGAGGCACCTAAAAACAACAGGCTACAGCAACAAGACAAGGGATTCGTCTAACACTAATATTGCTCTCACCATTAATGATCAGGTTTGCCACGATAAACGACAAATTTCAACCTACTTCAACTCCTTCTTCACTTCCATAGCAAACACACTTGCACAGAACCTACCTCAACCTCTCAATAAATACACGACAACAACGGCCACCTTTCGTAATTTCTACAGAGATAAAGACATACACCCGAACACATTTAGATTGCAAAATGTTACACCAAAATACACTTTTGACGAGCTGTCTAACCTAAATGTACATAAGAGCACAGGACCAGACAAAATTCCTCCCAAATTTCTACGAGATGGAGCCATTGGTATAGCAGGCCCCCTAACCCACATCATCAACTTGTCAATTAACACCAACACAGTACCTGCTGAACTGAAGGAAGCTATTGTAACCCCTCTATTCAAGAAAGGAAATAAACTAGAAGTTGGCAACTACAGACCAGTTAGCATATTATGTATTGTATCTAAAATCCTTGATAGAGCGGTATACACCCAAATTGAACACTACCTCAAACAAAATGATCTATTCTATAAGTTTCAATCAGGTTTCAGATGCATGTACTCGACAGACTCCTGTCTCATCCACTTAACGGATCACATTCGTAAAGAAATGTCTAAAGGTAACTACACCGGTATGGTTCTTCTTGATCTACAAAAAGCGTTTGACACAGTAGACCATGATATCCTATGTAATAAACTACAAGCTATGGGCATAGGGTCTGTGAACTGGTTTAAATCTTATCTTAGTGGTAGAACCCAAAGAGTCAAAATTGATGATAATATATCTGATCCTATGCCAATTAACTGTGGGGTCCCGCAGGGAAGCATCCTTGGTCCCTTACTCTTTCTCTGTTATGTGAACGACATGGAACTGAGCGTCTCATGTAAATTATTACTGTATGCAGACGACAGCGTGCTTCTGGTTTCAGGAAAAGACCCAATAAGTATTGCCGCTTCACTTTCCAAAGAACTAGCATCATGTAGTGAATGGCTAGTGGACAATAGACTATCTCTTCACCTGGGCAAGACGGAAGCCATCTTATGTGGAACAAAACGCAAACTGAAAGACATTGTGGGCTTCTCGGTCAACTGTAATGATATTCCTATAACAACAGTGTCACAAGTTAAATATCTCGGACTGAAACTGGACGCGAGTTTGTCAGGTGAAACAATTTTGGAATCTATCCTGAGTAAGTGTAGAGCACGTATAAAATACCTGTATAGACAGGTGGGATGCTTGCCCGCGGCGACCAAAAAGACCCTCTGCCAAGCGCTTGTTCAATGTCATTTTGACTATTCTGTGTCATCCTGGTACTCTGCATCATCTAAATCAGCACAGCACAAACTTCAGGTCACTCAAAATAAAATGGTTAGGTTCATGCTGAACCTAGGAGCCAGATCACATGTTGGCCAGGAACAACTTCAGTCACTAGGTATGCTCAATGTTTCTGACAGGGCCAAACAAATCAGGATAACTAATGCCTTCAAAATTTTCTATGACAGAGCTCCAGAGTATCTAAAGAATGATTTTGTTAAAGCAAATGAGAGGAGTGGACATAATACAAGAAACATGATGTTTAATTTTAAGGTCCCAAGAATCCAAGGACAGGGTAAGCAAACATTCTTCTTCACTGCCATCAAAGACTGGAACGACCTACCCCAGTCAGTCCGTGAAAAGAGAACACTGTATTCCTTCAGACGTAGCCTGAAGGAACACCTGAACCGGACAGCTGCGAGAAGGGAGCACCAAGCTTATGTCTACTACTAAATACGACATAAGAGATAGACAAACCAAACTGAAATGATTACTGATTACGGATTACTGATATTTACTATAGGATGTAAGGTATCTTAAAATAACCCCCTAGAAATACTTTTTCTAAAGTATCTATTTCTTTATCCTCCCCTTTTCCCCAGCTAACCTAATCCCACAAGGACCCCAATGGAAATACGCCTAACGGCCTTATTGGGCTATCCTTAGTTGGAATTATGCAAGGCTGGTACATGTCATATTTGTAACAAACTATGTGGTACCAACTCTGTAAATTGCTGACTGAATAAATATTATTATTATTATTATTATTATTATTATTATTATCATCCACAGCCTCCTCCCCACACATACGTCCACAAGTGCACTACCATTCCCATTCACCTCTGATGGTACCCCCCACCCTCCCACCACTCCCTCAACTTTCCTATCACCCACCTTACCATTCATATCCCCAATCAGAAATATTCTTTCGTTCTTGTCAAACTTCTCCAGGCACGCCTCCACATTCATCCAGAACTCCTCTTTCTTTCTTTCAAGTATATCCTCTGTCGGGGCATACACGCATACAATCAATACAATATTTTTAACATGAGGTTGCTTATAATAATTTATACCTCTGCAGTTTCTCCATGGCTAACGAAAAAGGTCACATTCCTAAGAAGCCCCAACCAAAAAAGCCAAGCTTCTGTACAGAAAAAATGCCACACCATTACCCTTATGGTGACCCTATCAAATAATCAAAACAACCATACTTCTTAACCCAATTCCCGCGGGGCCCCTCATATGACGGAGACGATTTTCCGGCTATTTTGTAGCCTGTGAGCCAGGCCAGCTTTTGCAAGCAGCACGGATGGACGTCAGCCGGAGCCTACAGGCCCCGCCACGACACTGAGGTTTGTGTGAGAGAGAGTTCACTTATGTGCAGCGTCACACATAGTGAAAACAGAAAATAATTGGTAATTTTTAGAGATTTCGCCTAGGCCTATCGGATTTGGTAATTTTTTGCAATTTTGCCCTTCGTTTGCAAGATCCTTACAAGAAAACCAGACGTCGTACAGGGATGATTCAGGAGTAATTTGAAAGTTATTACCGTACTTTCACGAATACATAATTGTATTACGCTCTGGCTTTTGCTTATGCATGAAAATGAGCAGGGAATGAAGGCAATTTCGGGCAATTATGCCTACTCGTACAGGAGTCCTTGGAGCGGCTTCGGTCGCGCCGGGAATTTCCACACCTCACACCACACACACACACATCACACAGTTTTTCCTACACCGAGAAATGACTCTCCGACTGTCATTTCTCGAAGACTTCTTCTAGCCGGAGACATTGAGAGCAACCCAGGACCCACCTACACATACATATGTCCAACTTGCTCAAAACCCATCACTTCGAGTCGCCACACTAATGGTTCAGTTCTCTGCAATTCATGCAGGAACTGGACCCACTTCACCTGCACAACACTTGCCTCCAAGAAACACTACACGAACACCTGGACCTGTTCCTCATGCCCCTCCCTCTCCCAGTCAAATCCCTCGCCTAAAACCCGTCCACCTCTCCTCCCCAACCCACCTAACCTTCTCATATCATCCACTCCCCCCCCCCCCCCCCTAAAACCTGTCCACCTCTCCTCCCTAACCCACTTAACCTTCCCATACCATCCACATCCTCAACTCAACATACCACACCCCATCCTAATCCATTCCAACCCCCATCTCCTGCTCCCCAATCCCCACCCCCACTCACCCATCCCAACCCCTAGCCCCTCCCTCACCCGCACCCGCACCCCCTCCCTCACCCCCACCCCATCCTCGTGCAGCAGCACCCAACATACATCGTGCACATAACATTAACATTCTCCAATTGAACATAGATGGCATCAACACAAAGAAACACGAACTCTCACACTTCATCAAACAACACAACATACACATTGCCATCTTACAAGAAACAAAACTCCGCACAACACAAAAAACACCCACATTTCATGATTTCACCACCATCAGACAAGACCGGGCTGTCGGTGGAGGCGGTGGACTCATCACCTTGGTACACAAAGAAATATCATACATAGTTACCAGTGTACAAACCAAATCCCTCTTCCCCCCAAATGATAACACAACAGAAATACAATCAATTAAAATACGCACTGGCAACAACTCCAACATAACCATCATAAACACATACATCCCCTACAGTACCAAATGAATACAGACCACACTTACAACACGTCACAAACACCCCACACATCATCCTGGGTGGTGACTTCAACACCATGACGTCGGCCTGGTTTGTCGACAACCCCGACACAGACAGAGGGCTGGTACTACAAAACCAAACTGTTAACCTCATCATCCTTAACGACATCCATCAACATACCCATATTCCTCACCAAGCCCTCTATAACCCATCATCTCCAGACATCACCTTTTGCTCCCCAGAACTCGCCCCCACAACATCCTGGAGGGTGGTCAGAACCTTAGGCTCTGACCACCTCCCGATCATTATCACCACCAAAACCAGACTCACCCCAGCTAACCACAAACACACATACACCAATTATAAAAGACATAACTGGGAAGCATTCACAAATGAGACAGAACAACACTTCACAACTCTAAACAGTATACCCATCACTAACATCAACAATGCTGTACACATACTCAATAAAACTAAGAAACACATTCCAAGAGGTAACAGAAAAAGACACAACCCCAACTTCACACCAGAAATTCAAAACCTCATCAGACAACGCGACATACTGAAACACTCCCCAGCACCCCACACACAAGACATCACACAACAAATTCAAGCACTCAACATCCAAACTAACAACAAAATACAAGAACAACAAAAACTAAATTGGAATAACTTCCTACAAACACTTGATCACAAAACAAACCCCAAAAAACTCTACAAAACCCTAAACAGCATCACACTTTCCAACAGCAACACAACACAATCACATGCTGCAATCACAACAACAGACTCTACTCCTTCATGTAAACAACAAGCAAACACTCTCATCAATCACTTCTCACATGTCAGTCACCTAAAACCTCACAAAGACGACCGACGTGTCATCCGACGTAAGAGACAATTCCCCACAGACCCTGACTATACACCCTTCACCAATCACCAGACAAAGCATATCATCAACAATCTCAAGCACTCACCCACTTGTGGCCTAGACAACATAAGCAACATACACCTCAGACACCTGGGACCACAAGGCATACAAGCACTCACTAACATATCAAACTACAGTTATTCACACAACACAATACCAGACATTTGGAAGCATGGTCTCATCACCACATTCCCCAAACCCAACAAAGACCCCACGCTACCCTCCTCGGACCGCCCCATCACACTCCTTTGCTCCCCCTCCAAAGTCATGGAACGCCTAGTATTACAACTAATTACATCCGACCTACCCCTAGCTCCAACACAACATGGCTTTAGGCCACTGCACTCCACAAACACTCTTCTCACAGACCTTACACAAAGAGCTTTTGACGGCATCAACTCAGCTAGACCACCACACAGATCACTATTAGCCACACTCGACATTAGTAAAGCCTTCGATGCCATCCCCCGCCACAAGCTAACAAACAAAATCTACAACACAAACATGCACAACAACACAAAAAGGTGGCTGGCCAACTTCCTAGCAGGCAGATGTGCACACGTATCTTTTGCCGGTCAGTCATCTAAAATCAGAAACTTTCCAAACGGAGTCCCACAAGGATCCGTCCTATCGCCCGCACTCTTCAATCTGTACATGCACGATATAACTACACCCAATACGCCCCAAATAAACTTAGCCTCCTATGCAGATGACATAACACTCACATGCACACACCATGACCCAAAAAGAGCAACAGATCTCCTTCAACCCTATCTCAACACACTACATGGCTGGTGCACTACAAACAGACTTAATCTACCCCCAGCCAAATCCACCGCAACCCTGCTCACAAGCTGGACAGGAGAACACAAATACATCCCTCAACTCACCATAAACAACACACCCCTAACACATACACACACACCCAAAATCCTAGGAGTAACATATGATACTCATATGTCATTCAAACAGCACACCACAAACATTAAAAAGAAACTGACACCCAGACTTAACGCCCTCAGGTCACTTGCTCACACAAAATTTGGACACAACAAAGAAACTACCACCACAGTATATAAACAATACATAAGATCAGTGATGGATTACGCAAGCCCAGCCTGGGCTTCTAACCTAGGTGAAACACATCATAAGACCTTACAGACTATTCAAAACAAAGCCCTGAAGATCATTACAGGCTGCACAGCTACTGCATCCATAGATCACCTACATCAAGAAACCAAAATCCTCAAAGTCAAAGACCATCTGGACATGAGAGGCACTCAATTCCTGGCAGCAGCCTCCACAAACCAAGACCACCCACTAAACTACATGGCAACACACCCACAGACACCAAGAAATATCAAAACAACACCCAGCACATGGTATCACACACAATTACTGTCCTCTCTCCCACCCCGAACCACCTTCCAAAAGCACATCCATACTCATATCTCTCGCCGATCCATCCACTCACTCACAGACAACACGCAGCTGCAAGCACGACCTCCCGAAATCCATCCTTCCGAATCCTCCCTTCCTCGCGAGGACAGAGTCCACCTGGCCAGGCTGAGATGCGGACACCATCCAGCTCTCCTGAGCTATCAGAAGAGACTGGATGACTCCGTTGTCGATGCCTGCCCGGGATGTAACACAGCACTACATACCATTAAACACATAATAGAAGACTGCATTTCACACAACCACTTACGCCAACAACACAATCTACACTCAATGAGAGCTCTGTGGGAAAGCCCGATCGTGGCCATGGCCTTCCTCAGGGACTCGGGGCTGTTCGGCCAGGCAGCTTAGGGAACAACAACAACAACAACTCGTACAGGATTAATAGCTTTAACCAAAATGGTCACACTCCTTAATGGTCTAAGTGGCCATAGCCAAAATGGCTACACTATATTCCTTCTGTACTTTCTCCATGCCCGATGAGATACATGATATTTTGATATATGTGGCACAGCCCTTGTATCCAACACAATACCCTGCGTGCAACCCCGCTCGAACCCCACACAACGTTGCTTGCAACTTTAATTATTATTATTATTATTATTATTATATGAGATGCCGAAGTCTCCAACCAGGGTGCAGAAACACCATCAAGATCAATCCACTCAAAACACCCGGAGGCACTGGAGAGAGACTACGGCAACTTAGGAAAAAATATAAACATATACTGTATACTGTACTGTACATATACACATATTAAACACAGATAACATATTATGCAGTGGAGGATATCAAGCATAAATATAATACAATAAAATAGAATAAAATAAGTTTAAAATTTAGAATTAATGCTGCAAAAAAGCATTAACTCTAGACTTAAAAATGGAGATATTACCTGAATTGACTAGCTCATTTGGCAACTTATTCCACAAGTCAACCATGGCCGGCACAAAACACCGTGAAAACTGTGTAGTAGACAAATTAACACGGCTCATGGCAAGATCATTAACCCTTATTTAGCGGCGAGCAACATAAGTCGAGTTAAATAAAGCTGGACTATGTGGCGGCGCTCGACATAACTCGAGTGGCAATTTCAGCACGTAATGTGGCTGAGAGAGAGAGACAAGTGGTGGCAGGAGACTAGCGAGCGTATGACTGCTCCAGACCACCGCGGCGAACCTACTGACACAAATCTCAGCTCCCTCCTCCCTCTCTCACTCGCTACATACTCAATTATGTACTGAAAGTACCGAATTACCTGCTTTTTGCACTCGCGTTGCACGGTTATTGCAAGAAAACTATCCATCATACAAGGATCGTTATGGTGTCATTCGAAAGCTCTGTTTATGCCCTTTCAGGGATAGGTACTTGTTTTACGTTCTGGGTCTTATTTAGGCATGAAAATGATCACGTAAACAGCCCTATTTTGGCTAAAAACACCCCGCTGTGCGGTACACATAAATAAACCGCATAGGCCGCTCGTAAGGTGTTAAGATTGCTTGTGAATCTAGTTGCACGAGCCCGGACATAGGGCCCAGGCAGAACCCCATGTAAGGGATGCTGAGGGTTGTTAAAAACTTTAAATAAAAGACTAAGGGCACCAACTTTACGTCGATGACACAGATCAAGAGACAAATGAGGTAGAATAAAACTGATGGAATTTAGCGACCTGTCAAGCAACTTGAGATGGCAGTCAGCTGCTGACAACCAGACAGGTGAGCAGTACTCGAAATGTGGCAAAATAAAAGCATAAAAAGACTTGATAACTGTGGCGTCACAAGCAAATGTTTTATAAACCTTGCGAAGCAGACCAATTTTTTGGGAAATGGAAGAGGAGAAAGAACGAATATGCTTTTCAAAAGTAAGTTTGGGATCAAGAGTAACTCCTAACAAACGCAGAGTATCCACATTCTCAATTTGCTCGCCAGAAACTTGTAGATAAGGATGGGGAGGATCCAAGATACGAGATCTGCTGATGATATACCACCGTCGTGCCCACGTCCGGCGTGGCTAGTGCCGGAAGTGGCTCCGGTGCGGGCGCTTTGTGTCATGCCCACCACCAAGTCAATGAGACGGCCGGGTGAGGGGAGAGGGTATTGGCCAGGAGGAGCTACCTGTTGTGCGGAGCATAGCCTCCCGTAAACTCGTCATGGAGAAAGGAACTACCACGGCCAACCCCCGTCTTCATGGCCGTCCTGACGAAAACGGAGAGCGGGCCTCGCGCTCCGGCCTGTCCCCCTCCTGTCCGAGCAAGGGAGCGTAGGACGAGGGTCCCGGAACTTGCCAGCATAGTCCACCCACAGGACGGGACGGTAAACCGGGTACAAACGGCCACGGTAGGAGCGTACACAAAGCCCCCCGCGGCCCGTCCCATAGCCCAAGCCCCAGGCCCGGGGCTCCTTGCCAGCGACGGACCTCCACTCACATGGTTGGAGGAGGACGACGAAGGCTTTGCCACGACCTCCCATTGGGCGGAGCATGTGTCGCTCAGCACAAGCAAGAAAGCCTCCTGCCAAGCCACCCCCAGGAACAGTCCCGGACTTAAAAGGCCCGTCAGGAGGAGGTGACTGCGGACTTCGGCAGGGGCTGACGAGCAGAAAAAACACCCGAACCTGTCGACGGCAATGGGTGGCGAACGTCAAGGACTGGGTAGGAAAAGCAAATTCAATATAGGGCTTAAGATCCCAGTGAAGTCCGAGGAGCGGAGCAGCAGGCCAGACACAAAAGTGGAGGCCACGGTGGGAATGTTCGGTAAGATTTCAATGAAGAAAGGGGGGAATCCAATACACACAAGACCAACGCCACGTGAGCGGAGGCCTGGGACCTTTCAGCGGGTCTCTGTGTCGATCTAGGAGCAAGAGGCCGCCTGTGGAGCGGATTTGAGGCACAGAAGGAAACAGATGACATATCAAGGGAGGAAACCCAGCTAAGCAGCCATTCCCTGGGTGCAGATGAATGCAAAGGGCATAAATAATCAGAGGAAAAAGCTATGTGGCCGATTCCTGGTTACAGATACTGGTCACAGGGTACATCCAAGAATAGAAAATCCACCTGTGGAGCGGGTTTCTATAGAAAGAGGAAGAGGCAGAGGACACCCCTCCTGTTTGGCGGAAAACGTGTGTAAACACAACGTGGAGTCAAGGTCTAACCTCCCTGTCAGTAAAAAGTCAAGTGTGAGCTACCCGACACCTAATTGGTACAAATAGGAGGGGGAATCCAAGACACACAGGACAATTACCACGTGAGCAGAGTCCTGGGACTTTTCAACAGGTCCCTGAGTCCACCTAGTACACTAGAAGGCCGCCTGTAGGACAGAAACAAGGCACAGAAGGAGGACACAGAGGATAGGAAATCAGCCAAGTAGCCATATCCAGGACCGTACATACTGTACATTCAAACTTAGACAGGGCACCAACTTCATCAATAACCAAGGAAAAAGGCGATGTGGCCGATTCCCAGATACAGATACAGGGTACATCAAAAAGTAGAAAGTTCGCTTGTAGAGTGGAATTCTAGAAAAAGATGAAGAGCCAGAGGACACTAGGAGACCCTCACCTGTGTGGTGAAAAAACGTGTGTAAACACGAATGTTGAGTCAACTTGTCAAGGGAATGTGTGCCGACGCAGGTCTTCCATGACGCGACCATTCCCCCCCATCCCCCTGATCCACCTCGAGGACATCAGTGAGACTGAACGGGGAATGGAGAGGAGAGGGCTGGACACAGGGCAGAGGCAAGGCGTACGTAACGGGAGATGATATCCCATGATTGACGGAGAGACCTCTTGGCCCGTCGTCCTTCCTCCGATGCAGGGTGCGATTCCAGGAGTTGAAGGGCAGAGAGACAAACTCCACATCGGCGGGGGGTCATAGACATTCTTACCGTAGCAGGCTGTGTGGGGGCATCATCCCCGATGGCCCAGCATGGCCGACCGATTGCATGTCGAGCGGAAGCAGGGAGGAGCCGGCATCATGTCACTGAAAATTGGGGGGAGCGGTACACACCAGTGGAGGTGAGACAGGGTAAATATATGAGGCAATATAGCCAATATATATGGGACACCCAAGTAAGACAATATCCATGAATACGTCAAGTAGCAATGATAACAAAGAAAGTCTAGTACAGCCACCCACACCGTAGACCATAAACACGTACAGGGCTGGGACAAGCCCCTTAGCAAGACCCAACAATGGTGAACAGGTCCAAAATCCATTTGGGGAAAAGAGACCCCCGTTCAAAATACCTGAGAACCCTCTGTATGAGCGGAGGTAGGAAGGAGTGCAGCGGTGATGGGTCAGGTATGGCCGGCAGTAGAGCGGGCACAAGCTGTAAGGAAAAAAGTCAAGTGTGAGCTACCCAACAGTACCCTATTAGTAGATATAGGGGGGGGAGGGAATCCAATACACATAGGACAATTGCCACTTTGGGCAGAGTCCTAGGACTTTTCGACAGGTCCCTGAGTCCACCTAGTATACTAGAAGGCCGCCTGTAGGGCGGAAACTAGGCACAGAAGGAGGACACAAGGGATAGGAAACAGCCAAGTAGCCATGTCCAGGTACAGTTAGTCAAAGGGCATAACATGTAGACAGGGCTCCAACAATATCAATAAACAAGGAAAAAGGCTATGTGGCCGATTCCTTGATACAGATACATGGCACAAGGTACATCAAAAGTAAAATAACCGCTTGTAGAGCGGAATCCTAGAAAAAATGAAGGAGCCGAGGACACCAGGAGACCCTCGCCTGTGTGGTGAAAAAACGTGTGTAAACACGAATGTTGAGTCCACTTGTCCAGGCCTGGCCTCCCTGTGAGCGGGGCCCTTACAGTTTCCAGACATCCCCCCCCCCCCCCCCTATGCTCAAGTAAACACAGGCAGGGGAAGAACAGAAACAGTTAAAATGTAAGAAAAGTGAGAATTTTAACAAGAGCGACGAGACTGAGACCTCCAAGTCAGTTGAGACAAGAGGAGAAGAAGGAAAGGTCCTGTATGGACCATCCCAACTGCGGTCAGCTCAAGGCAAAAAACCGATTAGCTTAGTTACACAAAACATAAAGGCGAGAATTTTAACAAGAGCGTAAAAGACCATAACCACCAAGTCAGTAGAGACAAGAGGAAAATAGAAGGAAAGGACCTGTGTGGCCCATTCCGACTTGGTCCGCTCAAGGCCTAGCTTAGTTACACAAAACACAGAAAAAGATAAAACACTAGGGCAACGTCAATGCCTGAGTGAAAGAACCTAGTAACAAAGCTAAACACTGCCCGAAAAACCCCACACTTACGTTAAAAGAAAAAGAAAAAAAAAGTTAGGCCAAGCGAGCGACTGACACTGTTACCAGAACCACGTATCCTCGAGTCAAGTAGGCCCGGGGAAACAAAAAGGAACTGACAAAAGTGTGAACCAGGCGACGAATTACAAGACCACAAACTATGGACATGTTGAAAAACAAGTCAGAAGGGCTTATAGGTCAAGTGGAGACCAAAGCAGCATGTTTGAAAGAGAATAAAGGCTGTATGCTCTTACAAAAGCAGAATCCAGAGAAACTTCATGCTCAAGTCTTGCAAAACTTCAACACGTAGTCATACGAAAAACAAATACAACAAAAAACACGAAAAAGGGGAAAAGAAATACAATGCATCACGCGGGAAGCATACATCCCCCCCCCCCCCCAAGTTACGTTAAGGGTTATTAAAGTGAACACAAACCCGAAAAGCGAGGGTAGAATAGCGCACTCAACGACCGTTACGCGGCGCCGAGGACCAACCACCCCCGAAGTAAACAATATAATGCAACACGTCTCCAGCACTAAGCGCACACCAAAAACACGCTATAAATACGAAAAAGTGCTGCCTATATCACTGAAACGTCCTTCTAAAAAAAACTCAACAGCCTGAAATGGCTCACACTCACTTAGTTAAAGTGAAGGGGCAGGCAAAAACAGGCACTCACGGAACACAGAAAAAGGCGTGTGTCATCGACGGTGTGCGCGAAGAGACTGATACTGTTACATGTACTGGTGCAGGCTCATAGAAAATGGAGCATGGCTAAGAGGAGAGCAGCTAGATTAAATGGGTAACTATAACTTTATTCTCTCCTTCGCTTTCTCTTCCTTCTTTAGTCGTCTCGGAGTGTGTACAACGTGCCTAGTAGTAAATTGAGGTGCAACTCTAGAGATTACTAGTACTTCGCGTGAGTACCGATAAATCGGCCCGCTGTGGTAGCGGCTGAGATCTCAAGCCCTATGTTGGAAACGTAGAGACTGCTACTACATCTTCCTTTTATATATATATATATATATATATATATATATATATATATAGCCTATATATATATATATATATATATATATATATATATATAATATATATATATATATATATATAGCCTATATATATATATATATATATATATATATATATATATATATATATATATATATATATATATATATATATATATATATATATATATATATATATATATATATATATATATATATATATATATATATATATATATATATATATATATATAGCATATATATGTACCGGTATATATACATATATATATATATATATATATATATATATATATATATATATATATATATATATATATATATATATATATATATATATATATATATATATATATATAGAGAGAGAGAGAGAGAGATAGATAGATAGATACATATCTATATTAAACTATTATTCTATTTTGTATTTGACTATAATTTTGTTATGTGGTTGTTTGTGTTAGGTGCCGCTAGGAGGAGTGGAGGCCTCTTACTTCAACGACCTCCATGGACTGTTGGACCTCCGACTCAGCCAGTGTAATATTGAATATATT